>CAWUHX010000442.1:0-161651 GCA_963922205.1 Romanomermis culicivorax
AGTCACGTGATGCCTACTGTATGCCATGTACTGTTGTTTAGTGAGCTGACACTTAGCGGAAAACAACTTGCATTTCTGAAACTTAGTGATCTCTGTAACATATGCATCTGAGGTTTAGTAAAATGAGCCCAGTACGTCAGTTTTTTCTCTTTTTTAAAGCAACCATTGATACTGTAATGATGCCAAAGGCCAAGTATATGGTTTAAAATTTCATGAGATATCCGAATCTGTTTTTGTCTTCATGATATCTTCAATATTCTTAGTGTAATAACTGCCCGATTTTCACCTTTTATTGAAAGTACTCTGTTTTGCTTTTGAATAAAAATCTGAAACACATGTGATAGAAGGATAAAAATTCAGTATGCTGTAGAAAAATGGATGGCGCACAACTTACCAAAAAATTGATTGAAATAGATGCAATAGAACTCGAGCTACAAGCTTTTAAGTACAGAAAAACTGGCAGACACAATTTTTTGAGGAGAATATGCTAATTTCTTTTTGAAACTAAGAAAAATATTGCAGTGACCCTAAAGGTCAAGTGAAGATATCGAATCTGGTTTTATTTTTGTTGTATCTCTGACAGTTTTAGTTTAATAAACGCCCGATTCATGTTTCTTTTTTTTGAGAATAATTTTTCCAAGCTCCTGAATTAATTGTAGAAAATGAAAAGACAAGTCTTTTGATATAAATAACTTTTTTCTAGCTAAATTTTAAGGTACATTTTGACAGGAGGTAAATTTAGTGTGTGTGTTTTTGGCAGGAAGTACAACTAGTGTGTGTGTGTGTGTGTGTGTGTGGAAGCAGAGCCTGGGAAAATCAGAAATTTGAGTATGGGAACCTATCTTTAGCTCCACCCACTTTGGAAAAAAGCAGAATATTATTCTTTTACAATTAAGATCATAAATTTGAGCCTGGGAACCTTCCTTAATCCCCACCCACTTTCCAAAAAAGCAGAATATTTTTTTTTCACAATAATTATTCAATTTTTTCTCCTTCCTGTTTGATCCATTCACTTTACTCTGTTGTTTTAGAGCATGTTTTGATATTTTGATTCATTATAATTAACTAATTTCCATATTTTTCAAGATGCCAAAGAAGAAAAACAGAGAATGTTTGAAGAAGGTGGACAAAGGCTTGAGTGGTAAGTTTCCTATCCTTGGTCCCTTCTTCTATGAAAATATGAGATACTGATCAAAAGTCATGTCATATAGAGCACATGGTATATTTTCATTCCTGGGTTCATTTAATTTGATTCTGATTGATCCTCTTTATGTTACCCCATGTTATCATGACTTCTAGTACAGAAAACATTGTTGTTTTTAATGGAACTTCTTCCACCAAAATTGGATATAAATTTTCTTTGACATGTGCCTCTCAAACTTGATGTTTTTGAATTTTTGATTTTTCCGAGACCAGTGCTCTGGTCATCTAGTGTTCAACTTCTCCCATGATCTGGAAAAAATCGTTGTACTTTTCATTTATTCATGTGATTTGTTATGTGAGACTATCAGTGGTCTCTTTGAGTGTAAATTTTTGATGTCCGACTGATCAAAAGTCATACCATATAGAGCACATAGTATTTTTATGTCCTTGGGTTTAATAAACGCTGTCCTGATCAGTCTTCTGGAGGTACCCCCATTCAAAGACAGTTTCTAGTATAGAAAATTCCGCTCTTTCTGATGGCACCTTTTTCACCAAAATTGATTGTAAACTAAACAAAATGAAATGAGAGGAAAACAGAAGCATCCACCATCAGATGAGTAAGTTGTATTTTCCTTCTTTTGGGATTTTTAGTTCAATTATCTTCAGTGAAAGTCGTGACCCAACATTCTTTGCCAGGCCTAAGGAATTGCCCATGAGGTCTGTTCAACCTAAAAGTTTTCCCATGCTGAAAAACTATGAACAGGCTCATCCGGGACAGTCATTTAGTAAATTTCCGGAAAAACTGATTTTTGGTTAAAAAATTAGCGATAACAAAAATGTGAACAATCAGTGAGAGCTTTCCATCCTTGCATTCCTTGTGGGATGCTCATCAACAGAATAGGTCCCCACTTCACCCCCTTGTATGGACACAGGCCGGAGGCATATGAACTATACAAAAACGAGATGTAACACCTCAAAGGGGAAGGTTGCAAGATCCAGAAAGATAAATTTTAAAGCCCTCCAAATCTGACCAGGACATCAATGGTCAGCCTAGAAATGTCAATAAAGCCATGCAGAAAAGAGGACTATATAAAAAGTGTCAAGAAGGCTCACTTCTGAACACCTATCAAACAGAGATCGAGGAATTAGAAAAGGTTGATGAACAAACAGCTTCAAAACAATATCATAATATTATGTCAAATGTCATCAAGTTCCATTGCCCGGAAAAAATGTGTTTTGGGGATCGATGACATCATTTTTGGTTTGAAACTCAGAGTTGATCATAGGTAAAGGTCTGTTACATTTCAGGCTAATGAAACAATGATAAAACTTTCGTCTTATCCATTTTACATACATCCAAAAGCCACACCCTTGCATCACAATATTGCAAAGCAATTTGTCGCTTTCTACACTTTGTTCAATGGCAAATTCTAGTCGAAAAATCAGGGGGCAGGCCCTTTAAACTATCCACAGTATATTGGATGATCCACTGTCATATTGGTACAGTTGACAGTGATCGATGGGTGCAGGAATGGATGTGTAGGGCACAATACAACTACAATGCTGCAATAAAAATTACACATTACAAAACACTGCATGAGGTCATGACCCATAACAAATTATGATGAGTAGGAAACAAAATCACTGGTTGTGATGCCATTTATCTTTGCTGATATAAAAAATAGAATCTGTGTTCGCTGGGTTCACTACTTCCAAGTAGTAGGGACTGTAACTATCGGAGAGATAGCTGATAGGCTGAACACGGACCACCGAGCTGAGCTTGTAGCCTGGTAGAGCCAGTGCCCTTACCACCTCTTCAAGTACGCTGGAACTACTGTGTACGAGCAAAGCTCAGACAAGTGGAAAGTAGTGTACTTAGGTATGCCATTTTCCACTTGTAAGATGGAATCGACTAGCATAGACAGAGCTAGTATAGAGAGGTAATACATTGGAGTGCTAATCCCAACGTGTTTGTTTGTTTAGATTGCAAAGAGATTTATTTGTTTAAATAATAATTTTTTATTATTATTATGGAACGCGATCAGTAACAACGCGCTGGCGGCAAGATGAAACCAGGTATGCTGTTTTATCCCATTATGCCTAGCAAACTGATGTAAGATTTGTTCCAGCCAAACAGCCGAGCCGGTTACGCGGGAAGATGTCCCACCGGCGCTTCGTGGAGATTTTCTCCATGGGGCAAGTGAACTGGTCGTTTGACCTGAATTGGATGGAACAAGAAATCGCCCATGTGTAAGCGATAGAGACGTCTGTGGTGTTAGACTGGGATTGTAAGAAGGTGTATGTTTTAGGCGCGAGGCTCAAAGTGCACAATGGGAGCAGTGGGCGACCAATCCCGGCAACGCCGGCACACGAATGTGGGAGGATCCGGCGCTGGTAGCGCGGATCATGTCTGGGCCACGATGGCCGCCAAAAAGGATGCGACAAGAGACGACGAGCCGTCGGCCTCGACGGCATCATCCTCGATGGCTGGGGACAAAGTGGCGCCAGGCGCCGAAGAGAAGTCCGAAAATTGGGGGAGATATAAGGAGCACGTGAGTCTCCTTCAAAGTTTTTGTATTTTATTGTTAGATTTTACAATAAAAATTGTAACTGTGTGTGTCTTGTTGTTGTTGAAGAGAGAGAAATGATGGAACACCGACCATCACTGCCTACCCTGTTTGGGGTAGGCAGATGTTTTTTTTTTAACTAATTTGCATAATAATTATGCAAAAAGGTGTGGACCCAACAGGTTTGCTTTTTCTTCTAAGTCCAGACTAAAGGTAGAAGGCAGCAGACAGGCAGACTGGTACCACGAGCAAACCAGCTCACAGGTAAGATCAGGAGTGAGCCGGGAAACCACTGGACAAGGTACAGTGTTGTGGACCATCAGTGTGGAAGGCACCCTTGAGCTCTTATCTATGACAGGGTACACTATGGGGACGACATGGTACAATTTTCAGTGTCATGCTAACAGTGTTAGTTATTGTGTTTTTAGATACCGATACCAATTTATCTTAATAATAATAATAATAAAGCGCCGGGGCAATGTATGGTACTCTAAAGATCAATGACGAAAAACTGCCAAAAAGACCACCAGAGAGGTGAGAAATGTACTGGTGAATTGAACTGTTAGCATAAGAGTACACTGAAACTTCTCTTTCAGAACAGAAGGCAGAAGCCAGTCGAGCAAGCTGCCAAAGGACAATGGTGGCAAAGAGAAGAAGAGCTCAGTGGGAGCACAGGGAGCTATGGCCCTAGGCAGTAAAGCCATACATAGCAAACTGGTCACTGCGCCAGCTGGCAATGGAAGTCGCCAGAAAAGCAGAGTGACACAAGCTCCCCTAGACCAGCTCTCTCAGATTCAGGGTTTTCACCACTCTCTGAGACCAGCACAGAGTGGCTGGAATATGGCGGTGGGAATACACCTTCAGTAAGGTCTCCTACTCCAGAATTCCAGGCCACTCAAACAATTGAGCTTGAAGAGGAAACTCCTCGAGCTCCAGATCGCCTCTTCCAAAATGCGATGATCACTAATACCCTGAGGACTGTTCAGGAAGCCGTGTTGCCTGACCGGGGGAATGACAGTCAAGTTTGGCGTAACGACACAACAGGTTTAGGGCCTCTGTGCTTCCATGGGCATCATATGGTGATTGTTTGAGGGTTGTAGTGACCAAATGTTACAAAAGTTTGAATCGATTTTGGAAAAGGAATGTGGCTTTTGCCAAGCTGATTCTGCATTAGTGTTGAACTACTCAGTAATTCAGCATCTATTCTCAAATGCCGCTCAACCAGAAATGATTTACAAGTTGGGGCTGGCCAATGTCCACCCATGCATCTTTCGCGAGAAAGAGTTTAATTTAGTAAAGGTGCCAAATTAAAAAAATCGTCGAATAAATGCAATCATTTTGTCACCCAAGGACTTTCAAATTTTTAAAAGTCCACAGAATAGAAAAAGATTTCTAAATTTTAAAAGTCCGCGAAATAAAACAGTCTGCGAAACTTTGGCCTCAAAGAAGGCTGTAGCTTTTTAATTCAGTGATGTGGATTTTACATTTTTCGACTCTTGATCATGAGAAAATTAAATTCGAATTTCTGCAATTCCTTGGCATTATACACAAGTTTCGAGCTGAAAATCACTAATTTTTTTATTCCTGAAAAATTAGTCAAACTTAGGAGAGAACTCATTTCACCAATGGATTCAGGGATGTGGATTTGAATTATTTCTGCTTTTAATAAATCACAGTGTCAGAATTAGAATTATAGGACTGTCTTTTTCTATTTTTATTAATTTGTCTAGTGATAACCAGCCAAAATAAAAAGCTTGTATGAACATAGATCAACTCACTTATGGTACTATCAAAATGACATTTGCCACTATGGGCATGTGCAATTTGTTTTTTGATTTGACCTTCAGGATCACATCTTCAAATTTAGGCCACACTTTTTTGATAGCCAATGTTACAGATGTCCTGCAAACTGGACAAACGCTGACTAAATCAAAATTGGTTATTTTTTTATAATTATAGATGTGCACCATATGATCAATCATGTAGTTGTTGAAATTTGGGTTGATGAAAGTGAAGCTGGTATTATTAATACAGCCGTTTTGCTTTGCATATTTTTTCTGCAGAGTTTGATAAAGGTCCTTTGATAAAACATATTTGTACATCTGTAGGCATTACTGTCATTGATAAGCAACACTTGGTATCTGGTAATTCAATCAATTCATATTCAATTTAGTCATTAGGTTCAAATTGATGGAAATTTTTCAGTTGGCTCTTGTGAATGACTTGGGGAGGAGCATCATTTACATATAACATCATGGCTGAAACAAAATTTAAATTGGCTGTTTTAAGCCCAAATTTCTCAAAATTTCATCAAAACATTCTCACTGCACATGAACAACAAGTATTGCATGAACCTGATTGGAGCCATCAAAGCTGCCTGCATCCTGGAAAATGAAAAAAAATCACTTTCTAACTTTTAAAACTTTAAAACACACATATCTGAATGAAGTTGGGTTGCACTGTTTCATACAAGATATCCAAAAAACAATGTAAAATGAATATTTCATCCAAAATTGAGAAAAAAAACAATTTTGAATTTTCTGAAACCAAAGAAGTGGTAAGGACCAACTTTCAAGCAGAGCATATAAACTGGATATGAATATTCAGGATTTGTACTCATCAAAAATGTGATATACTTGGAGAATATGTTTAATTTCCAATCTGACACTCACATTTTTTTATTTGACTTCTCTCAAAGAAAATATTTGGCATGCTTAGAGCATTTTTTCACATGTTCATGAATTTTTCTTCAATTCGGTTGCCATCAGGATAAATGGTATAAATTCTGAATGGCAAAATTTAGAAACCAAATCAATTCACCCATATAGCCATTGGCTAAGAAAAATTATCCGACTTTTGTTAATATTGTGAAAAAACTTGTCAGGTTCATGAAGAGCCCTGTAAAATATGATGAACAACATTGACTATTTAACCTTCAGTAGCTGCTGGAGGTGAAATGGTGTTTTGACCATTCATTCTTTCCTCATTTTTCCACTCATTGACTATTCATTCTTATGGTATACTCCAGCCTGGACAGTATTGAAGAGTGAACAAAAGTGAAGGTCAAATGCAAATTTTAATCATATAAGGAATAAAAGTGTGCATGCTAGATAATATTTTTTTTTAATTGAACATTTTTCATTAAAGATCAGTTCCGAAGGGGACCTTTTTTATTGTACTATGCCTTATCCATAGAGCATATATGCATATGTATGTAGCATCTATATATTTTCGAATCGTATCAGTTCAGTTTATTTAGAAATACTGTTCAATTCAATTTCACTTTATGATAATCAACATTACAGATTTTGTTAATTTTTAGAACAAGTTTTGAAAACAACACAGAAATTGAAAATTCTCTTCATTTATTCCACTAGAAATCCTTTGTACATTTCCTATGTTTGAGCATAGAATTTTGGCATATTTTGTTCATTTACATCTCATCTTTTATTCATTTCAAGGTAATTGTTGTCATTTGTGGGAAATTTTGGTCAATGTTAATACAAGCTTTTTGAAATTTTCCCAAAAATTAATTTTTCAGGAAAATATTTCCTATGCAAATTTTCTAGGTGTAGCAATATCAGTTTTGACACAGGCTTTATTTATTCCACTAAAGTTTACCTCATTTCAGAGATTTTTCATCTTTTCTAGTGATTTTTTTCTATTTCAACACTTCTTCCTCTAGGTCAAACAATGACTATAGGGCCAAGGGGCTGGTAGGTGGAATGAGGGGGACAGTGTCCCACAGGCAGTTCACGGAAATCTTTTCCATGGGAACTATCAATCGGTCCAATGACTTTGGTCAAATAGAACAAGAAATAGTGCAAGTGAAAGCAGAAGCATTATGTCAGTGTTAGAATGGGGTTGTGAATAGGTATATGTTCTTGGCGGGAATTGCAAAGGGCTGAAAGTAGCCAGCCATTGATGAGGCTCCGCAACCCAGGGCTCGCCTGCAGGCAGGGGGTGGATGACCCACTTCAGGCCTTGATAGACGTCAAGATCAAGGCCATGTTGGAAGGGTTTACTCAAGGGCCATGCATAAGTGCAGCAAAAGATGATCCGAGCATCTCCATGGTGTTGTCACCAGCTGGGGATGGAGATCAGGCGGGATGTGGAGTATTGACAAAGTACAGGCCATGGAACAACTGAAGACATCTCAACATAGGCATGATAGAAGGAGCAGGTAGGTGCTCCTTCGTAGTTGTTATTTTTCTGTTATTGTTAGTTGAAACAATAAATGGTGTTACTGCTTAGGTCTTGTTGTTGCTTAGAAAAGGAAAATGATGGAACACAAACCATCACTGTTCACCCTGGATAGGGTGAAGCAGTGTTCAAGGCTATCCAGTCTTTTTCCAATTTGTATTGTACTTTTCACTCTGAGTTTGCTACTTCCAAGTATTAGGGATGGTAACTATCAGATGGATGGCTGCCAGCACCCTCACTGACTCTGTGAGGGTACTGGAACTACTGTGTATGGGGGAGACTCAAACAAGTGAGAAATTGCACACTTCAATGTGTAGTCTTGCACTTGCCGTCTGAGCTTAATAAACTGAATTGATATGATTCAAAAATATATAGATGCTACATACATATGGGAAAATGCTCTATGGATAAGGCATAGTACAATAAAATGGGTCCCCTTTGGAACTGATCATTGATGAAAAATGTTCAATCGAAAAAGAATATTACTTAGCATGCACAGTTTTATTCCTTATATGATTAAAATTAGCATTTGACATCCACTTTTGTTCACTCTTCAATACTGTCCCAGCTGAAGTATACCATAAGAATAAATAGTCAATGAGTGGAAAAATGAGAAAAGAATAAATGGTCACCAACCATTCCACCTTCAGCAGCTATCAGCTATCAGCAGCTACTGAAGATGAAATAGTCAGTGTTGTTTATCACATTTTACATCTTCTATTTTACAGGCTTCTTCATGAACCTGACAAGGTTTTTCACAATATTAACAAAAGTTGGATAATTTTTCTTAGCGGATGGCTATATGAGTGAATTGAAAAAAACCAAAAGGTGAACTAAAATGGCGAGAAAAATTAGACTACAATAAATCTGAATGTATGCACAATATTCAAAATACAAAAAAATTATTGATGAAATACCAAATTCAGAGTAGTTGTGAGTGTTATTGCTGCAATAAAGAAATATATGATCTTTATCATTGCCTTCTCAAATATCCCACTACTCAATACTTCTGGGAAGCTCTGAAAGATGACCTTGTCAACTCGAGTCAATGATGAACAGCTCAACTCGATGCAAAATAATACTGGGAATAGCTAGAAGAGAAACAAGTGAGATCAACGGGGAAATAATGAAAATCATCTTATTACCAAATGGTGTATACACTAAAGTTGATTAAATAGGCTACCAGTAAACTATTGTGCATTCAAGACAATTTTAAAGTACCAAATCACAGAAGCAAAACCATTCATAAGTGAAGAAGAAATCTAGTTCCTGGAAAATACAACATTATAATTTTAAAATATGTGTGTATCTTCTCTAAAATAATAATTAATAAAAGTGACCATAGTACAACTTTTTCTTTTGACATTTTTTACCAAAACTATTGTCTTCCTTTACTTAATTTTTTTGTTATTCCTGTTTTGTTTTTATTACCACATAAATGAGCATTATCCCAAAAAATGTGATGGGTTCATCATCTACTGGACAATAGAAGGGCAAAATTCAACTATTTGATGGAAAAAGTAGGACAGGCATACTGTTACTCATAAAACATGTGGTGAAAAAATTGATCAAAACTAATTTTCTTCAATGCAGGCATGCCACATATTTTTACAGACCAGGCTGAGGCAATGCATTAACAAATCTTTGCCTACATACAGAAAGCAAAGAAATCCCCAGGCAGAGCAGATGTTCTCATTCTCGATATCTTCCTGGGCATTAAGTAAACCAATTTCTGCCCCACAGAGGCTTGGTGGACTAAAAATTAATCAAAATCAAAAAAAATTGATCAGAACTTTTTTCCAGGCAGGCACACAACACATTTCTATACCCCACACAAAAACAATGCAGTAAAGTAATCGTTACCCAGAAAGCCAGGAAATTTCTGTTTACAAAAACAGAACATCAAACCAGATAAAAAGCCTGACAGAAGTTAACCACACAAAGGCATTTCTTTTCAACATAATTTCAAATTCAACACTGTCTAAAGTTATGAATAAATTAACCACAGAAAATTTTATCAAGTTTTGTAAAGAGAGAAATACTGAAGACATAAGCAATGAAACAGACAACTAATTTATAGTGCATGAAAAACTCAATTCATACTCTATAAAACAAGAGAGAGTGGGCAGAAAAAACTTTTGTCAAGATAGCCTAGACACATATATTTCCATTAAAAGAGAACAACAATATTTTTTGAGTGTTCTTGAACTAGAGTGGCACATCGAATTCTAGTATGAAAGAATATTTTCAGGGTTTAGGCAAGTTACAGGCATACTGTAATCTAGAAAGGTGCAGGCAGTTATGAGAAAAATTATACCATAAATCTCTAAATCTGCAGCTCACTTTTATCTTCAAGATAGGATTCCATGTAGCAGATTTTTTTGTCCAAGCTGATGACAGTCCAACATTCCCTGATCTTTCTCAAATTGAATTTTTACAAAATTATCCCAAAAAACACACATCTGGAAAACACAGGAAACTATGAAGCTGAAAACTAACAAATAGCATTAAAAAATGTACATACACAAACTTTCTGTCTGGCTTTACAAAACAAAAATTCTCCGTAGAGATTTGATGGGGAAAAATTAATTTTGAGGCAAAAACTTACCTTGTGTTGAAGGAGAATTTACACACTCACTTGGCATCGGTGTATGCATCCAGCAGCATAAAGTTTATGGTTGGCAGCCTCCTAGCTTTTTAGTTTCTAAGTGCCACTCTTTCTTTCTACAGTAGGCTAGTGACCAATTTAGAAAATGCCAGTTGAATGGATTTCAGTTCTGTTTTTTTCAAACATGTGCAGTTCTTCGAGCTCTACTAATCAGTGTCAACAAGTCTGAAAAAAGTGTTTTGGTTTTTCGGACAGGCAAAAACTGTTCAACACTGATTTGAAAAGAATTTTTTCTGAAGGGCCCAAAACAGGTCCAAGCCAGTGTGGATATGAAGGTTATTCTCCATTCTCCAGTGAGTGTTCCACCAGAATGCATGAGTGCAGACACTAACACACAGTGACTAATGGCTGAGCTACAAATATGTGTCATGTGTAAGCAAGTCAGTGTAACTGATTCCTTTTTGTTTTTGTCTCACTCAGCTCGAAACAAGGATTCCAAATATGTTTTCATCTTGAATTTTGGTTGTGGAGTCACTGATTTGATGACATTTACTTTTTGTTTGCTCCTAAACATCTGGTAAACAAATTCTTGCCAAAAAGTTTTCATTTTTTACCAGGGACAACATAAACACAGCCTTCTTTGTTCATACTGACTTCTAAATGGTGAAAAGGGGCTAGATATATAACTCACTCTTTGGATTATGGTCACACTATAAGAATTATGGATAAGAAAAGGCTGGGCATATGGCTCACTTTCTACACCTAATGTGATCACAGTTCAAGAAATATTACTCTTCAAAGTGTACAAGAGATAGCAACTGTATGTAAAGCTAGAAATGAGTTTCAGCAACAAACTTGAAGTGCATCTGATGCAGTTTTTGATGCTGATCCTAATGATTTTTTTGAAATGTTTCTCAATCTTCTAGTTACAAAGTTATCAGATTTCGAAGTTTGTGTATGATACTGAGAAGCAAAAGAGACAAATTTTTTTATCCCAAAAATTCCAATTTTGCAGTTCGAAAAGGAAAAGAAGAGAAAAAGCACTTAAGGGCCTTATCACTGAAAGAGGAAAGGTGTTAACTCAGAAATAAATTCCAATATAAAATGAGACATAAATTATTGTCATATGACATAAAGAGAAATAACTGTGCTCTACTCCCCAATAGATTTAATATGATAGAAAGTCTAGCAACCCTTATCTCAGTAATAAATCTTGGAACAAATTGGCTGAATAAAATTAACTTTTCCTCTGGAACACGTATAAATGGAGGAATGAGAAATTTCTGCCCCATTTTCCTAGGAAAAAAAGGTGAACACAGTTTCTTTTCTATTGCTTGTTAGTGTACTATCGAAGAAATTGAAATATTGAAACCATTGGAAGAAACTTATCCAATCAAAACTACAATTGTACCTATAAACAGTTCATTAACTTGCATGAACCTGTTCAAAATTCACACTTACCAAGAATTTCTCTTAGGATATGGTTTCCATAAAAAAACAGTTAACAATATGCATATGTCACCATTTTGATTAAGAAAATCACTTCTACAGTTGAAAAATTTGTTTCATGTTTTTTTGGCTTCATTTCAGCCATTACAGAAAAAACAAAAAAAAACTCCAGTAAGAATGATTTCTTTATGGGATTGTCAGAAAAATTTTGTGTCAAGGTTATTTTTGTTGTAGTTTGTGACATCATGCTTTTATGGAATTTTAATGGGCTTCTTTTGAGATATCAAAAACATGCCTAATGTTTTCTCATCTCCTAGGCACAGCTATTCTGCTGTTACTCTTCTTTCTCTCATACCTATAACTTTTGTTCCACCAGCACAGTTCTTCCTGAAATAGCTTTCCCGAAATATACAATATCATTTATGCAGACAACAGCTACCCCAGGGATAACTTGTTCCTCTTTCTGTCATGGGGCCCTTTATGTCACCTGTTCTTCACTTATTTTGTCACTCTTATAAAGATATAATATTAATGTTATTCAATCAAGCATGGATTTACACTTGGGATTACTCTATGAATAAGATGAATATGAATAAGATGAATATCATTGATTGATGTGATTGTGCACATGTTGAGTGTGTCTTCCACTCACTATCACATGTTGAAAGCTTGCCAGATCATGTTGTGTGTGTTACTTACTACCAGATCAAAGGCATACTTAGAAAAAACATGTCTTATCTCAATTGTGACTTTTATTCTGTTCTGTGCTGAATTTGAGTGGATCTCACAGCATATTCTGCCAGGAGACATTTGCAATTAAAACCTGATAATGAAAAATTTCATTGTCAACAGCTGAGTCACTTATGAAGCTCTGATATTTTCACATTAACATATGAAGTTCTGATATTTTCACATTAGCTGAGTCAATTATGGAGCTGAGTCACCTATGTAGCTTTGATATTTTCACATCAATAGATGTAAAATTTTATGGGCTTATGAATGAGCTACAATTTGTGGAAATGGCATGACAATTGACTGTGTTCATAATTTTTAGTGCCTTTTGATTCCAAGTAGTCCAATACCCAGAAAATTACCAGGATGCACACGTTGGTGTTCATTTTACTGAAACTTTGCTTGTGAAGATCAGGTATTGTATAGAAAATATGAGTTTCTATTGCACAAATCTGAAATGAAATCAGATTTGAGCAATTTCTAGCACATTTTTTACATCTTGCATGCAACAGGATGTCTCACTCTCTTTGGTCTTCAATCCTTTTTCATATGTTGAATGCTTGCCATTGTGTAATATACTATTTAATCAAGTGTTAACTTTATGAAAATCATGTCTAATCTGAGTTGCAAACTTTATTTTGATCTGTATTGAATTAGAGTCAGTTTGGCCACATATCCTGCCAGGAAATAATTGTCAGTAAAATCTGATCATGAAAATTTGATCGCTAATAGCAGAGTCACTTTCAAAGATCATGTGATGTTTTTACCTCAGTAAACATTGAATTTTATGGACCTTGGACTGAGCTATTATTTGTCAAATGTCTATAGGAATTGACTGATGTACATAAAATTTATCACTTCTTTACAGATTTATTCAATATGAGTAAAACTTTCATGCCTATCAAGCAAAAAATACAAAGCATGGTCAGCAAATGTTATACAAAAAGCAAACATTTATATTCATTTTTAATTAACTTTTGTCTTGGATCAATTTCAGAACTCTGAAAGTGACCATTTTCTGATGTACTGGGGAGGATGTTTGGGAGAAGTTGGTCTCCAACATCTTATCAATGACATGAACCAGAGGCAGGAACAGCACCAACAAGTCCTCTTTCTTTGGAATAGATGCACCATTGCCTCTGTAGAGTGAGAATATGGTCATTTTTAAGGTTTTGATGATAGCATCTTATCTATATTACTGCTGAGGTCGCCTAATGTGTTTTTGGAGTTTTGGATTCAATGGTGACACCAGTACCTAGTTGTTAAAAGGAGTAAAGTATGATGAACAAAATTTATGTATTTTTAGTCAAGCTTATTAGGTGATTTTTCAGGTCATTTGGCACTAAACTTTGTCACCAGTGCCCATGACTATGTTGGTGAAAAAATTGGATGGGGCTTTACAACTACTGAATACATTATGGTCACTATGAAAGATGGTTCAATATGGCAACAGATTGATGAGTTTCACTGACTGGCTCAGTACAAAAAATGATTCAGAAGATCATTTGTTATCCAATACTAACTCAACTTCTGTCTCTCTTATGAACAAACTGAGAAAGATCCAACATTGCTACTTGAGGCAAACCTAATTAGAGAAACATTAGAAAACAATTCAGTCTGCATGTACACTAATTTTTTCTGTTAATTTAAGGGACAATGTGGTTAAGAACCCTCACTTTCCTCTGAAGAGCTATTGCAATTGTTTGTCATACATTCACTCTTGTTAAATTCAAAAAAAGTTTTTGGACATCTATCATGCCTGATGCTGATTGTTAAGAATGACTATAAATCTATTTTACATAGTAACTCAGGTTTTGTTTGGAAACCAAGCCACGTTCGAAGTGGTGTACTAATCACAACTCAAATATGTCAAATTGACAAATAATAAATGCTCCATCTACACAATGATTAAAATTAAATGAAAAATCATAAATAACAATGCACGTGCTAATGGAAGCAGATGCCACTTACTATTGAGCATATAAACATCACCAGGCAAGGTTAGTTAAGCAAACTGAAATTTTAGACAAGTCCAGAAAGTATTTCATATCACTTTCAATATGAAGCCCATGAGGACACATATCTCCAGCCGAGCTAATGTGTTCATGATCTGTTGTTTCAGAAAAAAATGACATTTTTAAATTTGTTGAGGATTTATTATCATTACAGAAGTGTAATGGTTTCCCTGAGCTCAATTTCAATGACATTATAAGATCGAGCATACCAGCTTCACAGCGAAAATTTTCAGAGATGATTGGCAATTTGGAATCAGGGAAATATAAAACGGACCAAAACACAAGGTGACACAAGTTCAACAAGTTTGTCTCATTATGATAATTGAGTCCTCCATGCAATAGACTATTAATCTTGTTTCAAAATCCTGTTTGCATTCAGACTTTTGAATTTGAAAAACAATAATAAGCCAGCATCTAAAAATTGTTCAGGAAGATGGCAAAAAGCTATTAATTGATATTTCGGACCAAATAAAAGACCTGTTTGTTGATGACCCTTAACATGGTACAATTTTCCCCAAGAGTGAATTATGACTTACAATAATAATCACTGCAAAAAACCAAGCAGTATCGAGTTGCTGGATCTCTGAAAAAATAAAATCAAGCCAGAAGCAACTTTTTAGAGAAAATAAAGAAATGGCAGATGATCAATCCTATCAAAGAATTGTTCTATCATCTGAGCATTCCATTGAAGAAGGGCAAAGCTCCTTGGACCCGTGAACAGGTCATCAAGGTAATTTCCTATTGGAATAAGACACAGTCCTCTACTAATCTGTTGAAACAAGCTGTCAAATTGTGCTGATAGAGAAGGGGGTTCTGAGAAGCTTGTATTTGGCTGGGAAAAAATTGATTTGTTGACACCCGTAATTTATGAATCCTTATAATGAGAGAACTGCATTTTTTGTATGTTAAAGACTGATGTATTGGCAGGCATAAAAAGCGATAAAAAAGCTCTTTGGAAAGTCCACCAAATAATTTTTCCATCAACTGCAGCTGTCTTTCAAAAATCCAAACAATTACTGACCTTAGGTTCCCTTCTCTGGACTTTGTTACAAGTGAAATGATGGAGAGAGTATGAAGCAGCTTTCTTAATAATACAACTCTGCAATCTAAAAGTAAGGGAAATAAGGAACCAGATGGCTGTTGCTAAAGCCAGAAGTTTGGCCAAAAAAGGTTGAGGTAATATATGAGGAAAAAGTAAACCTGGCAAATTTTAAAATGATTACTTTTAAATCAAAGGCTTGAATGAATCAGGTATTGAGAAATTGGAGCAATCTGAAGACCAAAGTAATCACCACCATAAAAAACTTTCAAAGTTTGAAACAAAGGTGAAGGAAAAAGAATTAGTGGAAGAGGAAAAAGTTACCCTCCCCAGCAACCTGGTAGATCATAATTCATGAATAAATTTCGTATGTTACATAGTATTTTGTTTTATGATTAGATGCATCCAACAATCATCAGCCTGATGCCAAGCAGGCCAACAAGGGCCAAAAATACACATTATGCCTTTGTGTCCCCTTTGCGGGAGATGGATAACAAAACCAATCAGCCACTATCATTTAAAACCTATAGATAATTCATTGTCAAATAAATATTTTGCTGGAGCTAGTTTTTCAATCAACTGCCAAGTTTGTTTGCCCTATACATTCAATTATATTAGTTTAGACCCTTATTCTCTAAAATGTTTGTTTTATAGATTGCTCAAAATGCAAGGTGCTGCAAAACAAGTCAAAGCTGTGTGTTCAACCATCCATGCTTTTTTGAACTAACAATATGGTAAGAAAAATGTAATCAACCAGTAACTCTTACAATGACTAACATTCCAGGTATCCCGCAATCTCTCTATGGCTGTTGGGCTCACTTATGGCCATTTATAAGATACAAAAACTATCAAATCAGCTGATAACACAATCTGTTAAGAGACATATTCAATTTGTCGATAACAGATCACAATGCCAATTGCTCTGTTGGAATTAGGGAAGGTCTGGGACTCAGAGTTCTGTTTGTATCATTTAAGGGCAATACTGTGGACAGATTGTCAACAGCAATGATGAAAATGTAATCTAATATCAAATATTTTCAATTACATCAACTTGGAGTATTACGACATTTCAGGAATATGACTAGACAGTCAATTTGGATTAAGACATATTATTCAGACATTTCTGTAATAAATAATTTTTAAGCATTGATTTTCTTGATTTGGACATGTTTACAATACTATGTAGGGCTGGTTTTACATCACTATGAAGCAATAATTCTAAACACACTTTTTCACTTTTCAGCACAATGATGACCAAAACTGAAATAAAGCTCACATGAAACAATAGTTCTGAAATAGACTTTTTCGGCCAATGGATTTCAGAGTATACAATGCATTATGCAGATATCAGATTCTAATTTTTCTCCTTACAGTGACCTATGGCCACATGTTTGGAGTGATGAGGACCCAGCTTTTGATCAGAGGGATTTAGAGCAGCATCCACTGACTTTTGAAGTGGACATCAATGATTCCATAGTTTCTGCCAAGAAAATCCTGTGCAAATGCATAACTGACTGAAATGCTCTTCAAGTATGGAAGTAAGCAAACAGGTGTAGTGTTTAATTTTTACATTCTGAATTCATAAAAATTTTGGACGTATTAATCAACTGCGGAGAAGAGGAAATCATAAATTCATTTGGAAGATAGTTATTCATTTGCATTTTATTGAATATATTGAAATTTTCAAAGTAATAGTCAGAAGCATATGGTTTCAGACATTGTATGCTTATAATCAACATGATGCAGTGCTCTTGCTGAATCAGTGTGCATTATCAAAAGTATCAAAATGACCTTTTCCCACCATTGGCATGTGCTTCTTGTCTGATTTTGATTCAGCTTTCAGTAATTGCATCTCCAAATTCTTGCTGCACTTTTTTGATGGCCTTTGTTATGGATGCCCTACAACCTTGATAAGCAGTGAGTAAAACAAAATTGGTACTGTTTTCTGAATTGTAGGTCAATTTAGATTATCAATCATCTAGTTGTTGAAATTTTGGTTGATGAAAGCAGAGCTCATATTGTTGATAAGGCCTTTATGCTCCGGGTATTTTTTCTGCAGAGTTTGATAAAGGTCATAATATTTATACATCTGTGGATTATTCTGAAGAGAATCCTATACACCAGCACCTTCTAGTCCAATAAATGGGAGCATGTGACAACAACAATCCAGGATATATATAAATGATATAGCCTTTTCTTATCACTAAAGATTTGTAGTGTTATTCTGGCATGACATTGTGCTAGGCTTAGTGTTGATGTCTGTCTTCTGGATAAGGTCAGTGGTGATGATGCTTTCCCTTAGTGCAATACTTTTCTTGCCTTGGGATGCTGTTCTTGATTAATGGTCAATTATAACAATCTTAACATCATCATTTTCAAATACACAAAAAAGCTGTAGCCCTTATTCCTGCTTTTTTAGCTTCCAGTTCAAAATCATCTTCTATTTGTCATTTACTGTCAATGACCTGGAATTTTTCTTCATTCTGAAGCAGCAGATTCATGAAACTGCATACTTTTTGCATCAAAATATGGGTAATCACACTGAGTCCCATCTTTTGCTCGTAATCTTCTGTCCATCCACGATGTGGAGAAAAAAGAATTTTTTCCTGAAAAAATTCAAAATTTTTTTCAAGCTTAAGGAGAAGTTTCTGGGAGATTATCCAAGCTACAAATGTTCTGATCACAAATTGGAATATTGTCCTCAAAACCTTGTTCATTAGTACCATTTTGAAGTTCAGACTATCCTTTCAAAGCCTGCTGCACCATCAACTAATAGTGTAACTACAAGGTGAGCTCCAACAGCTATTGAGGCTTCACCATGGGACATCTGAAATGTTAGTCATTCTAAGAGTTATGGGTTGAATACATTCTCCTTACCATATTGTTCAGTCTGAGTTCAAAATGTAATTACTTAATGCCCAGGAAGAAATTGAGAATGAGAACATATGCTCTCCCTCGGGATTTCTTTGCTTTATGTATGTAGGGGAAGATTTGCTAATGCATTGCCTTGGGGTGGTCTGTAAAAATATGTGGCTTGCCTGCATTGGAGAAAATAGTTTTGATCAATTTTTCAACCCATATTTTATGAGTTACAGTATGCCTGCCCTTTTTTTCCATCAAAAAGTTTAACTTTGCCCTTCTATTGTCCAGTAGATGATGTACCCATTACATTACAAATAAAAAATTCTCTCTTTTGAGATTTTGAAAATTTTCAGCAAGGAACTTGATCCTAATTATCACTTGATTGAATGAAAGATCAGACAGTTCTAATATACAGGCAATGACAGAGACTCCAATTGTTGCAATGAGTGAAGTACCTGAAATGAAAAAGTGGAAGCAGTCAAGGCGTCGTTTCCAAAAATGCCTTTATTGAGGAGAAATGGTATCACATAGACATGCATTTTCAATCGCAAGACCATGGTCTGGAGTTGTACAAACAACTTGGTCCTCTGATGTGACTCAAGAAAGGCTAAAAGTTGCCAGAAGAGACACATTCCATTCAAGAGCCAATTAGTGAAGAAGCTTTGATGCTGTTGTCATCAGGAAAACAAAGAATGACTAACCATGGCATGTACAAGAAGTGCTGCTTTGATTGTTGTAAATGGTTAGGGAAGTAGTACAATAATCTTACTGTATTACAAACATTGTATCAACAGCTATGCAATACATAAATTGAATATCGACCATCATGTATCAAATCTGTCATTTGCTGCTCATGAACTAACAATGCCCAGGGTGGGTTGAGATTTAATTCATTCATCAAAGTTCTGTTTTAAATTTTCCTGTTCCATTTCTCAGGCTTTGCAAAGCATATTGACACCTACTTGGAGGTTGTACAGAATATATTACAGTCATCTATCACAATGGTTCAATATTGCAAATCTTTGATAAGTTTCATTGACTGGCTCAATATGGAGAATGATCAAGAGGATCCTTTTTATTCCAAAATTAACTTGACTTTCATCTCTATTATGAACAAATTGAGAAAAATCCAACAAAGCTAGTTGAAGGAAAGCCAATTAGAGAAACAGTAAACTTGTCAAAAGGCAGTCTGCATGTAGACTAATTTTTTTTGGTAATAAGGTCATAAGCAATCAGACCCTCATGCTCCTCTGATGAGCTATCGCGATTGTTTAGCATTTGTTTGCTCTTGCGAGATCCAACAAAAGTTTCAGGATATTGTATCATGGCTGATGCCGATCATTAAAAACGACCACAACTTTGTTTTATTTTACCTAATAACATGCATTTTGTTTCAAAATGCAGCCAGATCCGAGGTGGCATAGAAATTGCAGCTCAAGTATGTCCAATTGACAAACTATAAAGATTCCATGTATACAATGACAAAAATTCTGAATGCCAAATTGAAAATGACCATGCATGTGCTACTGGAAGAAGGTGCCAACTACTATCAAGAGTATCAAGACTACCAGTCAAGGTTGGTGGAGCAAACTGTAAATCCAGATAAATCTGGAATGTATTTCCTCAATTTTGATATGAAGCTGCTCACAGCACATATCTCCAGTTAAGGAAAGGCAATCATGGTGAGTTGTTTCAGAAATACATGACATTTTTATAAATTTGTCGAGGATCTATAATGATTACACAGAAACCTAATGGTTTCCCGGAGCTCAATTTCTAGTACATTCCCTGATCAAGCGTAACTGCTTCACAGCAAAAGTTTTTTGACAAGATCGGCAATTTGGAATTGAGAAAATACGAAATTGACCAAAATAGGAGGGGACGCATCGCAAAAAATTGCTACCATTAACTGATGAACAGTATACATATCAGAGAAATGGGGTGGACAATAAAAAGTTCGGGCAGCCTGCTCTTCAGTGAACTTGGAGGCCGCTATGGCCAATCCCGGCATCATAAAGTACAATGTGTTGATGTTGTCTGTTATTTCCTTGACCTCGTATGCCCCTTTCCATTGCTGATCAGTATATTTGTCTTCAAAGGTTTCTCAGAATCTTCTAGCCATGTCCTCCACTAATTTTGGTTCCATAGTGCCTGGGTGTATAGTGAAGTCTCCACAATGACTAACATTTCAGATGTCCCACAGTGAAGTCTCCATTGCTGTTCGGGCTTACTTATTGGCCCATTTTCACATACAAAAAGTATCAGATAAGCTGATAACTCAATCTGTTGGAGACATTTCCAACTTGTCGACAAGAGATCGCAATGCCAATTGCACTGTTAGAATTTGGAAGGGTCTGTGACTCCAACTTGAGGTAGCTATTCTGTTTCTAAACAGTCTATCCATAGTGACTTCAATTCCTGTTTGTATCATTCAAGGACAATAGTGTGGATGAAGTCATCAACAACAATGATGAAAATGTAATATAGTATCACTTATTTTCAACTGCATAAACTTGAAGAATTTTTAAATTTCAGGAAGTTGAACTGACAGTTAACTTTGAACAAGACAAATAATACAACATGTTATTCAAGCATTTTTGTAATAAAGAATTTTTTACATTGATATTCTTGATTTGGATTTGTTTACAATACAATGTGCAGCAGATTCAGCATCACTATGAATTAATAATTTAAAACCCAATTTTTCAGTTTTTCAGCACAATGATGACTCAAACTGAAATCAAGCTAACACGATGCAGTGGTTCTGAAGTTGACTTTTTCGGCGAATGGATTCCACAGTATACAATGCATAATGCAGATATCAGATTCTAATTTTTCTTCTTGCAGTGATTTATGGCTACATATTTCAAGTGATGAGGACCTAAATGACGTAGGTTTCGATCAGTGGGATTTAGATCAGCACACTCAAACTTTTGAAGTGGACATTAGTGATCCGATATTTTCCGCCACAAAAATCCAGTACAAATGCACAAGTGGCCGAAATATTCATCAAGTGTGGAAGTGAGCAAACAAGCATAGAATTCAAGTTTTCTATGCTGAACTTACAATTCTTTCGCAGGTATCAACCAGGCGTGAATGCAATTAATAATTCATTAGAAAGACGTTGTTCATTGGATTTTATTTAATAAATATTGAAATTTCAAAGTAACAATTAGATAAATATGGTTTCAGACCTTGTAATCTTTTAATCAACTTTATGATATGCTCTTGGTAAATTTTGGTAAATATTGTACATTTGAGTTACCTAGCAGAGCTGAAAGTAAACATGCATCTAAATGCAAACAAAAAATGTTTTCATGCCTTCTCTGTGTTTTCCCACGTGTCTAAACGAGAAAAGGGACAAAAAACATAAAAAAACAAATCCAGATCCGAGAACATAAATGACTCACAATTCTGCTCATGATATCCGTGTTACACATTAATATTCTGCCTAAATTTTCTCGGGTATTCTCGCCCTCAGACTAAAATTTGGCATGGTTTCTGCGGATTAGGACACCATCATTACAAACTTGAAAAAATATGAATTTGTAAATTGCCAGTGTTGAGATTTTTCACACATTTTTGATCGAAACTGATCATTTTCAGTCAGTTAAATTTTAGCTACAAGCCTTCAGTTCTAACTCGAAGCCACACATTTTGTTTCAAGTAGAAAAAACAACTGGTTACTTCATTTCCAGGTAACTACTGCCCATAAGCCTGTATTGCTGACCATACGAGTAAAGAAGGCTTATACTGGCTTAGCACTAAATGCACCAGTAAAAAAATTTTATTTTCAAAGAAAAAAAAATTATTTCTGGAGCTTTATTTAGAACATTGCTGTACAGATCATCTTGTTGTACATGATACTTGCACTCTGCATGCATGCTTTTTTGGCTGGGAAAAATTACTAGGTTTTGTGCATGAATGTGTAGAAATGCTATTACATAACTGTTAACAACCTGGTGGAGTTATTCTTGAATCTGAATTTTTAAAATTAAAAAACCGTCAATTGGGGGCCAGGTACTGGGGGCGAATTGTGGGGGGCCAATTGTCTGTATCCCTCTGTAATTATTGTATTTTTCGACTGATGTCTGAAAAAACCTTTCTTGATTAATTAAATGAAAAGTCTACCACTTCAAATGTCTTCTTTGGAAATTTTCAAAATTCAAGCCACTTGAATTTAAAATAATTTGTAGATGATCACTCTGCAAATTTTATTTTGTAACATGATCATAATCTAGCATTTGCAAAACCATTTCCTAAACTTTGAATCTGGATAATGTCATGTGTTTATATGATATTATTTCAATTGTTGTTTTGTATTTTATGTTTTATGAATTACTGACCACAAATTACTGAAACTTCAGTTTTCTGCTACCTCAAATGCTGGACACTTTTGCATACCACACACATGTTAGACACTTGTGTATGTGAAACTCTGTTGTGCAGTTATATATGTACAGCAATGTTGGACACTTGCTTATACTTTACGCATGTTGGACATGTCAATGTTTGGACCTTTGTGTATGTTAAGTATGCAAAGTTTAATCATTTTGAAATTTAAATTTAAAATTTTTTTTTTTTCAAATTCAGATTTAAAAAAAAAATTTTAAAAATAAAAAAAATATGGAAAATAAATGGTAAATAATAAATTTTTTATCCAACAGATGAGTACATTTTCTTTTCTTCCCCCTGGAAAACTGCATGGAGATGACTTTGAATCTGTTCACAAGTAAGAAAACATGCACACATTTTACCCAGACTTTATCCATTGAAAATGCTAATAGTATTTTATAAGCTGAATTCATACGTGTGACAGCATACAAGATATGAAAATTTAGGTTCAAAAATTGCATGTTTTGGAGTATAATGCTGGAAAACAGGAAATTTTATGGTTATTCAAATTGCTGATTACATGTCTGAAGAATTCGAAAAAAACCTCAAACCAAAGTTTTTGGAAACCAATATTTTTTAGGAGATCAGAGTCTATTGATTCTGAATCTGAAATTGATTCCATGGATAAGGAAGTCATGCCATCCTATCGAAACCACAAAAATGACGTTGAAGAAAAAATTAATGAACTAAAAAGATTGTACATATGACTTGCTCAATAGAGTACTTTCACCATACATAAACTTTTTAGTGATGATTTTCAGTGACAATCTGATCATTAATAGCAGAGCCACTTCTGATTTTTTCACACCATTAGACATAAAACTTTATGGGCTTTCAAATGAGCTATTATGCGTCAAAAGTTCACGGGAATTGACTGAGCTGCATGAGATTGAAGCAGAAAATCCTGGGCCTGGTTAACAAAAAGTACAGAAAAAGCAATAACATTGCTACCCAGATCAGAATTTATACTGAACATTTATATTCATTTTTAAAATTATTTTTGTCTTCAGATCAACTTCCAAAGGCTGTATGGGACTATTGTCGAACACCTATGACAGTATATTTCTGTGAAATTGGTCTCCAACATCTTAATGGAGAAATTTACCAAAAGCAGGAATAGTGTCAACAAGTCCTGCTTCTTTGGAATTGAGGGCACTGGTGCCTCTGTAGAGTGAGAATATAATCATTTTCAAGGTCTTCATATTAGTGTACTTATATTTAGGTTGCCCAATATAGTGCTGGAGTTTGTCGTGGATGCTTCAATGGTGTCACTGGTATTAGGTGGTCAAAAGAAGAAAAGTATGAATGAACAAAATTTATGTATTTTTAGTCAAACTAATTATGTTTTTCTTGCTCTTGTGACACTGAACTGTGAAAAATCAGGGAGGGCAGCAGTGTTTTTTCTGCTGGAGGCAAAAGAAAGTTTTTGGGGCAAAATGAAATTGAGGTGGTCATTTGTACATGTTCAAACAACTCTTTCCTATTTAGGGAAGAAAATGTTGGGGATAAGGTACAAAAAATATGCATTTCCGTGCATTTTAGAAGTTCATTATTTCAAAATTTTCCTGCACTTCACATGGATTATAACTTTAATAATCATTATTACCAACAGGTTTTTTCATGCAGGTCTGGTGGTTGCAACTTACAGCTTTGTGGTTCACTGTAAAGTTGATAAATTTTGTCACTTTCATAAGAAATGATCATATTCCAGTTTTTCCATTCAATTTTTGTCAGTTCCAGGCTTTTTTGATATGAATTTCGTGAGTTTTGGAGAGAAACTATGCTGTTACCTTTTTTTGTAAATGTGGACATTATTCTGACCAAACTTCTTATATTTAGATCACATGAATCTGCTTTACTTGTGCACTTTAGGGCTCATCAAATTTTTTCTGTTTTTCAACATGTAAGTTTGTATGTATAGGCAATGTATGCTAGCTAGTTTTTGAATATGTAAGGAACACCCGCCCTAACAAATATTTTTGACACTGTAAGTATGAAAGTGTAAACTTTAATGTGAAATCCAGTATGTAAAGGCAGAAAAAACGTCAAGGGGATAGGACATGGGCCTAAGTGGCCCTGCTCCTGCCAGCCCTAAGCATAAGTTGAAGAAATCAGTAGATAAAAGACCAATAATAATGACGACCTTGTTCTGAAATATAACAAAAAGTATCAAGCTTAAATATCTTTCTTCAGATGGATTCAGTCAAGTAGGTTTCAAGCAACTGGCGATGCATATCATACCATAATGAGCGATATGTTTCTGTTTCGCTTTGGTAAAAAAAAAGTTGGTAAAAAATCAGGGAGGGCAGCAGTTTTTTTTGCTGGAGGCAAAAGAAAAATTTTGGGGCCAAATGAAATAGAGGTGATCATTTGTTCATGTTCAAACAACTCTTTCCCATTTAGGGAAGAGAATGTTGGGGATAAGGTACAAAAAATATGCATTTCCGTGCATTTTAGAAGTTCATTATCTCAAAATTTTCCTGCACTTCGCACAGGTTATAACTTTAATAATCATTATTATATAATACCTAGCCCAGACATAGCTTTTAAAATGCCTACCTTTTTTATTTTAATTTTTATTTTTAATTTCAATTTTTAAACATTCATTTGGAAAAACCCAATGTTTAGTACTTTTGATTCTAGTCGGTCAATATTTCAGAAATATAGCTGAAACTCTGTAGTTTTTATGCCAGATGTTTTATCTATGGAGACAAGAAACTGGATTAAAAAAGCTTCATCTGTTTGGACGCTATAAAAGTCAGCACTGGTCACTTTTTTTGGCTCACCCTGTATAGGTCTAATTTTCTTGAAATGCTTCTGAATGATGAAAATGGAAAACAAGTAGCGTTTCACATTTTCATGATTTTCTGATAAACAGTAATACCATATGGGACTGAAAATTTGACAGTATACTGACCTGACCTACAACAATTTTTGGAGTGGAAAATTTTGTGGTAAAAGCTATCTAAACGATTTTGATGACTCAAAATTTTGAAGACTGTTGCTTGAATGACCAATCAAAAAAATTTGATGATCAGAGACATGAAAACCTTCTCAGGACTGAAAAATCAATAGGAGTTCACAATGATTGTTTTGTTTATGCACTGCACTTTTCTCCCATTCTCTCTGTCCAAAATCTTTTTCTTTTTTTCGCTTTTTTCGCCCACCAATCCCTTCATAATTATCTATAAATAGAAAAGGAGAAGGGAGAGCAGAGAGAACGGTAGCAGGGAAACCTACAAGGAAAAACATCTTATTGATTTCATGCATGGCGAACATCATTTCTATATTAGCAAATCATTCTTTTCCATGAAGGCCTGGCCACAGGGTCATCCCGAAATTGCTGTTTGGCCACACCTTCACCGAAAAAGTATTTTTTAACATTTAGGTCATCAGGATGAGTAAATCTCAATTTGATTTTTCACTTATGTTGTCTAATTTATCTCTTCTGATCTACAGCAGCTTTTCTATGCTGAATTTCGAGCAGTGTGGCTACAATCATTCCAGCATCAGGCAGAACAAGATCCCCTTCGACATCTAGACAGACATGTATTCCATGGGGTGTCTGTTAGAGTTGCTTGGGAAGAAGTGGGATGTTTGTGGCCTTTCAATGATCAGCTGCAGCATCAAGGCAGGCAGTACAATCCACGAGCCAACTCTGGGTTTTGTAAATATTAAAATGTATTTAAATGAAATGTGTTTGAATGAAATGTTGTAAATATTTTATGTACATTGTTTGTTTTGTATCCATTCAGTTGATTTTGTATATATTTAGTTATGTTTGCATATAAATATATTGTTAATTTTGTATATTGTTATTTCATTTTGTATGTTGTTTGCTTTGTACATATTCAGCTGTATTTTTATCTGTATTTTGTTAAGTTTCGAAAATACATGTTGTATAGTTTCTGCTTTCTGGAAAGCAGAATTATGAATGGAAGATAAGTGAAGTGGCATTGTCCTGACAAAAGTTATTTTCACCAAAATTCCGAGTTTAGATATGTTTCAGCAGAATTTTTTTGTTCATACAAAAAACTATGTCATTTTTTGAATTCAGTAGGGTCGAATTGATGGGGAGAGAAAGTTTTTGGAGTCTCACTGGTAGATAGTTGAAGGTGTTTTGTCCAAAAAATGTATTGTTTTCACTAAAATTTGGAGTTTAGATGAGTTTTGGGCAGGATTGTGATGTTCATACAAAAAGCTATGGTCATTTTTGAATACAGCCGAGTCGAATTGATCAGGAAAGAAGGTTTTTGGAAGATATATTCGCGACTGCAGTATATATATAATTAACTTAGGGAGTCTATGAACCCTTAATTTTAACGTTTCAACTTACAGTTAGGTCAGAAACAAGAATTTATCTTTTATTCGCCTTCTCCAAGCAGAGATGCAGGGTGAACTTTATTTTTAAGGACATGACTGGTCTCCAGCATTCAGAGATTCAGTTACTCAACTGATTGTTTGATGTACAATGTGATCCTGAATGATCTTTTCAATTTAGTCCTCACTACTTTCAATTATTTATGATTTTTTAATCATTCAAACATAGTTTCTTGGAAATCTGTAATTTTTCTATTCTTCTATAGTTATTGAAATTTTTCCATTATTTCTGACTTTTTAAAACTTTTACATGAAGAAATCTTTGAACATTTATTTATCGAAAAACTTACTTTATTGAATGTTTTCTTTGTAAATTCTGATATTTGTGTGATTTGACTTAAATCATTTGTAGTTGATCTGTTAGCTGATTCTTTTTAAAACACCACTAATATCTAGCATTCTTTCTACCAGTTCTTCAATTGTTAATTTAAATTATATTGAGTGTCTTTGTGTGTGTGTGTGAAAAACGTTGTTTTCACCATAAGTATTTAATGTTTTGTGCATTTTGTTATATCTGACCACAGTTTTTTGGAATCTTTTGAAAATTTTCTTGGTATCTATACTTGCATTCTTTGAATGATATATGAAGAAGTAATTCGTTGTAATTCATGTCCACCATGTTTGACCTCCACGCTGGTTTTGATTTCCATCTAATCTCCTCCAGCATTTCAGCCATCAGATGGACCACTTTCGGGGGCGACATCCGTCTTTCTCTCTCAAACGTCTGATGACCTTTGACATTTCCACTTACAGTAGTTTTGATCTCGGCTTGCCTAGCTATCTCAAAACTACTCCTTCTCAATTCTTCCTCCATTCTTGCCATTTCAGCATTTTTACTCTCTCGCCTCACTCCAGTCTCAGGCACCTGTGTTTGAATCTGTCCTGCCACTGCATGTTGTTCAGTGGAGTCGAAATTCGAAACACTAGGTTCATGTGACCTAGGAGGTGTCCTCAATGTTTTTCCTACTGGATCACTCGTTTTCTTATTTTTTCCAGTGTGTGCCTGCAAGTAAAACCCTGGAGGTTTAGTTATCTTCCTGGTGGTTCTCCGGTTATCACCCACGAGAGGCGTTAATCCTCCCATTGGAACAGAAAAAGGAAGCAGTTGAAACATGCATTTCATCCTTGCCCTGTGTGCCATGAGTAGATGCATCAAGTTTGGTATCATTTCTACTATAACAAAGATTATGGGGAAAAGTTGTATGCCCTATATAAAGACAACATGCAACAGAAAAAAAGGACAGAGGAGAATATCCATGGCACAGAGATTTTCTGAACCTCAACTGATGCTTTCGATGAGGATGGTTGTCCATGCCTCTTGAAAGCAGCCTTGCAAGCCTGGCTTATATAAAAAGTGTTGTAGATGCCCATTGTTGGAAAAATATGTTGACAAAGGTGTATCTCCAATGAGGTAACCATGGATTATTACCAATGCTGTTTATCTTCCACTGTTGAATTTTGTTGCAGCAAAGAAAAGCCAGAGCTCAATGCATGGGAGATTGCCCACAGTAGTGACATGTGATCTCTGATTAGATATTCTTCAATTATTAGTTCTTGAGTCAAAAAAATTTTCTAACCAATTGTCTATTTGCAATATGGCGAGACAGTTGTGACATATGGTGAAAATGTTAAAAAGGGTTCCTTTCACTCTTTGCTTTTATTGTTTGTATACATTGCTGAAATTATTTTGTATTCATTTGCATCCAGATACAGTTTTTCATATCTAGAGTGTCTCAAACTATACATCATATGCAAAAATTTATACTGAATACAATTTTTCGGTTTTAATTTATGAGAAACAAATCTTTCAGAGTTTTTCTTTGTTGCAAGTGGCCACATGATTCTATTATTAAAAAAAAGTTTTTTGAAATCCACTCATGAAACCTGACCTTTATAAGATAGAAACCCAAAACTCTGCAAATGTAGAGCCGGATAGTTCTTACATATCATTTCAAAAATTGGAGTGTCCAACTGCATTTTGAGCTGAGCTATTGAGATGCAAAGCTCAATAACATGATACTTTGCTTTTTTACATCAGTCATGCCAAATAGCTTACTACAATTTGAGAACCAACTGTTTTTGAACCAGAAATAAAAATTCTATGCATGATTTTACATGTCATATTGAAATTTAGTAAATATTTTTCTGTTGAGTGGTACCAATTTTTTTAAATCCATAGCAAGGTCAGGTAGAATCCACATTTTTTAAGCAAACTTCAAATTTTCGATTTAAAAAATTCATCAACTCTGCAAATATATTATAAATCTCTCCAATTTTGAAGTATGTGTTGCAGAATTTCACCAGCAATCCGAATTCTCTAGTTTTATTTCTGTAAAATCAGAATTGAGCAGGTAATTCTAGTTTAAATGCTAATTTTAGTATTGTCACATGGCAGCATTCACAGCATTCTTCTGGTAGAATTCATAACAAGAGTAGGTTCATTTCAGACAGTTAAAATGCACTAAGCTTATTGATAATAATTTTTTCATAAAAATTGCTGCACTCAGAAGTATGTTTTAAATAATTGGCTACAGTAATACACTACCCTAGTATGCCCGATAGTATGGAATTAATTCATTGGGACACTTGATATGATATTTTTCCCCATTCAGAATCTGGGTGAGATTAGCATTTTTCTTGTGAACAACTGTTCCTAAAATATATTTTCTATATGAGAACGTTTTTTCTGAGACCCATCCTTTCATGAATTTTAATGTAGCCCCTCTGTGCTATTTTGGTAACAAAGGAACTGAAAAGGGAAGAATGGGTGTTCTCCAATTTGTGCTTTTTCCAGTCTTCTAGTGTTCCACTTTGAGCAGTAAATTGTATTCTGGAAGTAAGTTTGGATATATTCAAATTCTCATAATTTTGATTACCCATTTTTAGTTACATTGTTCAAGCCCATAATTGAAGAGGCCAATCAAGTCAAACAAACTACTGCCCGAAGCCTTAGATTTACTATTGAGACAGGTTAGTCAGCTTTAATTCAAGCTCCTTTTGGATCTCCACATAGAGATACTGATATTGGAGATGACCTGAAAAATTTGACAAATAGGAATGATTTCTGGCTGATGCTAAAAAATTCTGACATATAGTTTTACACTTATGAAAGTTTGGTTGAATCAAATTTGATTCTTTTTTTCAAACATGTGCAGTTTTTTGAGCTCTATCTTCCAGTGGTCCAAACAAATGTGATGCATGACTACTAGTCCGAAAGTTATTGAAGAGCAAAGTGTCCAATGTCTTTTTCATGTTGCCACTTTTGCATAGTCTGTTACTTTCATGAAATATCAGACATTTTCTGAGAGAACAGTTATCAGCAAATAACGACATAACAAAATATATGAGAATCTATAAACAAACAGAACAAAACATCACAGCTGAGATGCAAGCAAGAGCAAACCTCAATTCAAACATGAAACTTCAAATCAAAATTATGCAAAGGCCGTATTATCAGACTTCTGTCTATTACTCCTATGTGCCAGAACATCCAAACTAATTGTCAGAACCATTTTACTATCTGTCAGGAGCTGAGAATCTGAGACCAACACTTTTTTGGTGTTGAATGGAGATCAAAAACTGCACTAGTGATAAAAAATCCGAATCCATCCCATTGACTAGAGTTAACAGTTTCCTATACAAAAGTAATAGAGAGCAAACGTATAAATATAAAAAAGTAGCTGGATATTCTGCTCTTTTTAAGTTTTGAAGTTTTGAACCGCAAGTCATAGACCAAAGCTGTTTATACAGCTTTATAGAGTATGAAAAACTGCACATAAGATTAATATCTGTATTGGACACGGTCGAGCAATATAGCCTTCACAGGATTTTTTGTAGAAAAGTGAGAGAATGCAGTAGTATCAACATAAAAAGGCCCTTTTCCACTCTGCTATTTGATAAGTTTTGAATTAATAGTCATAGACCAGGTGCTTCAACTGTTGAATAGAACTTGGATGGTACAGTCATGTCATTTCTTTCTACATGCTGTTAATGACGTCATTTTGTAACCAGCATTATACAGGGGTAATAGCTTGAAACTTTCTCCTGATTAGATTGCATCATGTGTATTTACAATTAAGGCAAAGCAATGAAATGCACAAAAAGTTCATCCTAATATTTTGGGAAGCATCTGATTTGTCACAGAATGATAACAATTCCATTCTGAACTCCATAATAATTTGATTGCTGTTTTCCAAATCAGCACGACCTGGATTGATATACAGGGCCATAATGGTGAACTTGTATTCCTGCAAATATGATAATAGAATTTACCATTTAATCAAAATGCCTAACCCTAAAAATGGCCAGATAAATGCCATGGTTATGCCCCCAGAGGATTATTCTCTGCTCTGTGACTACCAAGGAGTGAAAAGAGTTGTGGTATTAGAGAACGGAAACACAATCAACAATATATGTTTTTCTCACTGGAAATGTTTTCTCACATCATATTAGTCAAATTTTTAAAAAAATCATGGTAAATAAAAATGAATATCCTCTGGTTTATATCTATGAGTATGCAGGAATTTTATTAAATGAGAAACAACTGGGCTCTGTAAATATATATCTGAATATGTATACTACGCATAAAGTACTGTGTTGTCTGCCCATGAAACAAGTCAGATGGTAGAAAGCAGGATGAGTTATTTCAAGATTTTAGTCTAATGCTCAAATTCTATCATAGGCTTCAATGGGCCCTTTAATAATCTTATGGTGTGGTGGTTTAGTGGTGAGGACATCAGCTCAGAATGCTGGTAACCCAGGTTCCACTTATAGCTGTACCCTATTTTTCAGACTTATTTTCACTCAAAAAAATTGCATATAGCTTTCATTTTTGATAAAAGACAGCAACTTTAATGATCAATGGTTCAAAGCAACAGGTATGCTGCTAATTGCCAAAGGTGATAACTTCATGATCACCAAGAATTGGAGTCCTATGCTAAAAAATCATAGCCAAGGTGAGCATTTCAATCTGGGTTCACCTCATGGTGTCGTGTTCTAGTGGTGAGAATATCAGTTGAGAATGCTGGTAACCCAGGTTCAACTCCTGGCTAATCCCTATATTTCAAATTTATTTTCACTCCAAAATTTCCACATAATTTTCAATTCTGAAAGATGATGTATTTCTAGTTTAGTTTTTTCTTCACACCCAGCTCTTTAAGTTCTAGCTAGCACTGTGAAGCTCATCTCTGCATGACTTTGGATTCAATAGTTATCAAAGGCTTAGCAGTAAAATTATATTTGTAATACAAGGATTCTGACCATTTCAAGATATCTTTTTCCAAGAGTCTGATTGGAGTGAGTCCACTTTTCTTATTTCTCATCTTGTGCAGCTTTCTGTACATCGTCTAACTGTTTGATAGAGATGCTTGCAGATCATTATTTAAAAGGTTATTCAAGATCTGTCTGATGCAATATCTAATAAACATTAGGTAATCTTTAATTCATTATACCAGATAGTTGATTGAGGTGGAGAATGATGATAATTATTTGAAAAATTTCAGGGATTTGGCAAAATTTTGATTGCTGGACTTCAAGTTGAACAACCTCAGCTTAGTCCAAGGTTTAAAAGATCAGGCAAAAGCCTTCATAATACACTTGACTATTCACTTTGATGCTCTTTCTAATATATTTATTTTCAATTAGGCTGCCTTGGATGACACAACTGAATTGACACTCAACCTAGCCAATAATGATGTTGTTGAACAGCCATCAAATGAATGCATGGAAGCTTTCCCCATTGATGTCGATAATGTAAAAACGGAAATTTTGAGGAAGGAAAAGGATCCAGAAGTGGAACTACAAGCAAATTGAGGTCAAATATTCAGTTTTAGTTTCCATTCTTCTTGATATTAAGCATCACTACAATTGTGTGCTTAACAAGCAGTTAACTCGACTGAGTGACAGCAGTCAACAGCCAAAACTGGGCAGAAATGAATTGAAAGATGTAAATGAAAGTAAACGAAAGAAGAAAAAGATGCATCATAAACTGAACTATCTAACTCTGCACAATTTTTTTTTTTTTGAATTTTTTTGTCTTTCATATTGACAGGATGAGAGATTGAGAACATCCAAGATGTTGAGAGAATGGGTAGAGGAACAACAGGCTGATATTGATGGTAAAAATCAATCATTTTGACAGCAAGGAAGTGAGAAGAAAAAAACTTCAAATCTACAAGGCTTCAAAGTTAAATTTTAAAATTTTCTGTGCTGTCCAAATTTTTGTTATTTTACTAACTGAATATGACATGTCTAATTTATTCAGAAAACCAAGCAATAATTGAAATAGCTAGTATGTAGAAGAAACCCTGGATATAGCCCATAAGGGTGAACAGCTTTCAATTCATTGGCACTGATTTTGTATCACTGCTATTCAATCATCAAAATTTAATTTTACTGTTTCTTTTTTGTTTATTTAATCACATTTTTCTTCATCAGCTAGATGGTTGAATATATAACTTCTTAATATGTACTGTTTAGAAACTTGGTTCAGTATTCTATAGTTTCACAATGACATTATTGGTCATTTGCATCAGGAAAGATAGACTCTGTGCTCTTTTATATACATATACTGCAACACTGAATATTCCATTAGTTATGCCTTTTGATCAGTATAACACTGAACTTTGCAGTAATATATTACTTAGTCAGACATAGGAGAAAATGGGTGATAGATGACCTGCAGACTGGACTGGGGGAATCAAAAAATTCATGAAACACAGCATGGGTTACATGTTACACAACCAGCATAAAAAGTACTATAATTAGCAAGAAAATGAAATGGAAATTTTTGTTGAAGTTATATCACCAAAATAATATTTGAAAGATCAGTTCTTAATAACTATGTGTCTTCCAGATCAAAATTCAAGAACATTGTATTTTATAATCAGCATAAAAAACACTATACTTCAACAAAAAACAGAAAGAAAATGTCTGAAGGTGAAGAAAAAGTATGTGCATTTCTAGAAGATAATCTGTACTACTTTAACCATTAAATAACTGTGTTCTTTCCTCTGTTTAAAGTCTCGTTTTTGAATTCAGTATATATACAAGTCTTGGCTCCCTGAAAAAAGTAATCAATGTCACCCAACCTCATCTTGAGACAGGATATTATAACTCTGCAAATCTTTGTGTATTATCCCAAAAAAAATCAATCTCTGAGCCATCTTCCTTTTTCAATTGAATGCTTTCTGCTTCCATTGTCCTCAAAAAATGTAGGAAAGATAAGAGGATAAGCTTGAATTGATTAAGATGTAGTGAATTGATCAAAATTATATGGTGAATGAACAACTTATGTATGTTAAAAACCAAAAGATTAAAATAATATTTATTTTGTACAATCTTTACAAGTGACGATCATTTCTTTGTTTTGCTGTCCTGAAAAGAAACATAGATTGACATTATCATCATACTTACACACCAACTGCTGGCTGCTCACTGTTTTGCTCAAAAAATCCTGAAACTGAAAAGAGCAAGTTTTGATCTTCAAGTAGGGATGACATGTTTACAGGACCAAACCTTTTCATGTTTAGGAATTATAGTTTTTTTTGTTTTCGTAAAATCTTGACCCCCTTCTCGAATTTTACCACTTGATTTTGGTGGAGTATTGACATTGACAAAGATTGATGAATTCTTCTAAAATTATTGTCTTTAATACTCATCAGGTTGTACCATATTTCCTCACTTCTTCATCATCTTCTTTTTAATTACACCTCTGGTTAGGCTGGAAGTTTGTGGAAGGTGTCTTCATCACCTCTTTGTATTTGTCAACTTTGTGATGCTCTATGTTAGACTGTGAATATGAGACAATTATAAGTTTAGAGAATATGTTTCATGATCTGAATCCCACAGAAAAGTAAGTAGACTGATTTACCTCCTTTGTTTTTTTCATTTTCTTCTTTCTCCTCTTTTTTCTTCAATGTTTGATTGTTGACTTAATTGAATTGATTCCATGCTGTTGTAAACATCAATTTGGGCAGGTTCAGTGCTACATTCCAGATCAATGTTACTGGGTTCAACTCCAGGTGGCTGTAAAACCTAAAATCTCTTGAATTTGGAGCATGCTCAATGTTTTGAAAATACTCACTGATAGATTTGTTTCGACTTGTAGTTGAGTTTCTTGATCTGCGCCAATGATAACCTCCTAGAAAAATGAAATGTAAATTCCTTTCTCCCCTTTAGGTGAAGGAAATATCCATGGCTCCTGTCTATCAAAAGGAATCAGGAAATAAAAATCATGGCTGGAAGGGGCCTGAAAATTAATACCAATCACTTTTGCAAGGAATGATGCTGCGTCACAAAAGCGGTGACCGAAACAGGCTCACTAAGGATGGATGGTATCAGGAAGCCAATGAGATACACCCATTGGTGTAACATATTCAGTACACAACATATTCAGTACTCAACGACAGACAATATTTACCTCCTGTTTACTTATTCCAACAGCTTGTAGCATTTCTTGTTCCTGGAAAAGGTAAAGTTTGTACATTTTTTGTTTGCATAGCTCAATTATATTGTGTATGTATACTAGATAGTCATCCACTTAATGATATCCTTCAATTTGAAGGGCATAAATAATTTTATTTGAAAATCAACCCCTCTGTCCTGATCAGGAATTGGGGTATGATGTTGGAAATATTGTCAGGAAACTCTGAGACAAATTAATCTGTTTGTATTGTAGTGCTTCAAAAATATGTCAATAGGGACTCCTAACATGGGAGAATTTGTGAGATATCCATGATTCAAATATCTTCAAGTGTATTCTTACTGGAATTAGTTCATCAAGGCTTTCAAAGCTGATATAGTGGCCTCAGAATTTTGTTGTCCTCTTCAAAAACACTTCTGCCGCAACTTTCCACCAGTTTTGATAGAATTGGTCACGTTTACCATTCAAGCTGGGCTTATTGTTCATTTCCTTGGTCCATGGCAATTCACCATCATTGAGATGGAATAAGCCACAAACAGATTTATCATAATCAAATTTCTCAAATTTTTTTCGATTTTTTCCATTAGGTCTTTGGGTAAACCTGGTTGATCATCTGTTGTGTTAACAACTACAGACACATCACAAACTCTCTGCTCAAGTTCTATTTCTCTCTCTTTCTTGAGTAATATGTCTGCAGTCATCAATTCCTCCATAGTTGGGGCAGAGGCTTCATTGGTTTCTTCTATGACACCTAGTGTGTTGTAGGATCGGACTATAAGGTTTAGTTCTTTCCATCTGAAACATAATAATGCTATTGTTCACTACTGTCAGTATATAATGATAAGTTTCATGAAGTTTCGCCAGTGGTAGATGTTGGCGGCAACCTTGGATGTGTGGTTCCAACAATGGCTGCCAATGTCTACTAAACCCTCTTCAATAGCATCAAACTGAATCCATATTATTTGGACCACTGAAGTGGGGCTGCATGGACGAACAAATAGTGGGCCAAGCAGCTCAAAATTGTTTGCTCCTAAATTTTGATAAAATTTAAAAACTTACAGAGCAAAACTGACTACATCTAGTGTCATTCAGCCTCTCATTGCTTTTTTTGTTGCAAAGACTCACCATAGTCATTTATGGCCTCCGATATATTTTTTGAAGTTGGTTCCATCAAAAAGCTCACAAAGCTGTTTGGGGAACAGTCTATGAGCCTGTTTTTCATCAAGGCTCATCACAATTACATTCAACCCATTTTTGGCATACGGGAGAACGATCAGATAGAATGTCTGCTGTATCTCAAAATCATATTTGATAACATGTGCAAGCATGGATTTGTAGCAACTCTCAGGATGGGGGCTGTTTAAAAACACAATTTGGGCAATCCTATAATACAGGAGAAAATTATAGTCATCGTGACTGAAAACTTCTGTGTCATCTACTATTTTGAAAAATTTTGGTTGGACAACTGTTGACCTCATGAAAGCCATGCAGTCCTTGTATGGCTATAAGTGTAGGTCCATTCCTATTCCCAAAGTTCTTCTGAATTTAAAAAAAATTGTATACAATACCTTAAACTTTTGGTTTTTCATATAAGTACTGTCGATCCTGACCCGCTCCCATTTCAGTGGCTCTTTCAAAGTCCGAAATTCTTTGTTGAAGGGCTTAAATGGCGGAAAAACTTGGGCTTCGAATCCCTTTCCCAACTTCGTTTTAATTCGAAAATAGTGCAGAAACATCGCAAGATATTTCAAATGGCTATGGGCATTTTGGTTGTTTTTTCAAATGGCTATGGGCATTTTCATATATTACAGTCCTCCAGCACAATGGTTCAATATTGCTAATCTTTGATAAGTTTCCTTGGCTAGCTCAATACCGAGAATGATACAGAGGATCTCTTTTGTCCAAAACTAACTGTATTTTCATCTCTATTATGAACAAATTGACAAAGAACTAACATAGCTACTTAAAGCAAAGTCAATTAGAGAAACAGTAAACCTTGTCAAAAAGCAGTCTGCATGTACACTAATTTCTATTGTTAATTAAAGGTCAGAAGCAATCAGAAACGCTCATGCTCCTCTGATGAGCAATGGTTATTGTATGGCCTTTGTTCACTCTAGTAAGATCCAACAAATATTTCAGGATGTATCATGCCTGCTGCTGATGGTTAAAAATTACTACAACTTCGTTTTATTTTACATAATAACCCACATTTTGTTTCAAAATGCAGCCAGACCTGATGTTGCATACAAGTTGCAGCTCAAGCATGTCCAATTGACAAATTATAAAAGTTCCATGTATGTGATGATAAAAATTCTGAATGCCAAATCAAAAATAACTATGCATGTGCTAACGCAAGAAAATGCCAACTATTATCGAGAGTATCAAGATTACCATGTGAATTTGGCGAAACAAATTGAAAATCCAGACAAATCTGAAATGTGTTTAATCAATTTTGATATGAAGCTGCTGACGGCACATATCTTCAGTGGAGCAAATGTGGTCATGGTGAGTTGTTTCAGAAAAACATGACATTTTTCAAATTTGTCAAGGATTTATGATGATTACAGAAACATAATGGTTTCCCTGAGCTCACTTTTTAGGACCTTTGCTGATCAAGCATAACTGTTTCAGGTCATGAGTTTTTAGACCAGATCAGCAATTTGGAGTCCGGAAAATATGAAATTCCCCAAAATACAGGAGGACACATGGCAAAAATGAGTTTGTTGCATTATGATCAGTGAGACTTTTGTGTGATGGACATCCATGTTTTTTTAAAAAAACAGCATACATTCTATCTAAGGGTTTTCCCATACACCAAGAATGGCTTGAATGTTACCATCATGAGCCTCAATAGAGGTGTGGGTGAGATTAGAAAACTTGTTGGCTTCCCACCCTCATTACCTCAAAACAATTCTGCTCCTGCTACTCTCCTGGTCTTATTATCATGCAGGAATAGAGCACAATAATTATCTATTCAGACTGTTCATTTAACTTGATTTATATTAGGATTTATTTTCTAAGATCCACTGATAGTGAGTACTACACAGTTGTATACTAATTTATTCTCTCATTATAGATTTAAAATCATTAATCAAAACTGTTCATTGAAAGCATTAGAAAACCTAAACATTTATATATCAAACAAATACAATACATTGCAATTTGAAATCTTATGAAATAAACACGTCTATATATTGAAATTGCATATTTTGTGGGATAATTTTGTTAAATTTCATTTGAGAAAGATCAGCAAATGCTGGTCTGTCATCAGCTTGGACGAAAGAATCTGCTACATAGGAACCTGTTTTCGAAACGAAAGTGAGCTGCAGATTTAGAGATTTATGGTATCCTTTTTCTCATAACTGCCCTCACTTTTCAGATTACAGTATGCCTGTAACTTGCCTAAACCCTGAAAATACTCTTTCATAGTAGAATTCAGTGTGCCACACTAGTTCAAAAATGCTCAAAAAAATTTTTGTTGTCCCATTTCTATGGAAATATGTGGTCTAGGATTATCCACAAAAGTTTTCTGTGCCCACTTTGCCTGGTTTTACAGAGGACGAATTTAATTTTTCATGCATTATAAATTAGTTATCTGTTCCATTGCTTATGTTGTCAGTTTTTCCCTCCTTATAAAACTGGAAAAAATTTTCTGCAGTAAATTTTCTCATAACTTTTGACTGTGTTGAATTTGAAATTGCCTTGAAAAGAAATGCCGTTGTGTGGTTAACATCTGTCTGACTTCTTGTCTGGTTTGGTTCTTGTGAAGACAAATTTCTTGGCTTTGAAGGTAAAGATTTCTATACTGCATTGATCTTGTGGGGGGTTAAAAATGTGTGGTGTGTCTGCCCACACATTCCTTGTTTTCATACCATTCAAACATTTCTAATCTAGATCAGATAAATTTTCTCCCAAATACAATATTTTTAAAATATCTCTTGTACATGAGATTTTTTTTCAGAGACCTGTTCATTCATGAATCTTAATGGAGCTCACTGAAAGCTATTTTGGGAACATAGGAAAAGAAGAGAAAAAGCACCGAAGGGCCTCATGACTGAAAAAGGAATAGTGTTAAGCCAGAAATAAAATCCAATATAAATTGAGACATAAATATTTGTCATATGATAAAAAGAGGAATAACTGTGCTCAGCTCCTGAATGAATTTCATATGACAAAAGGCCTAGCAACCCTTGTCACAATAATAAATCCTGGGATAGATCGACATAGTAGAATCAACCCTTCCACTGGAGCAGGTATGAATGGAGGAATAAAAATTTTTTGACCAATTTTCCTACAAAAAAATGTGAACAGTTTTTCTTTTCTCCTGTTTGTTAGTGTATTATGGAAGAAATTGAAAAATTGAAAATGTTGGAGGAAACCAATCCAATCGAAACTACAATTGTACCTATAAACAGTTCATTAACTTGCATGAACCTGTTCAAAATTCACACTTACCAAGAATTTCTCTTAGGATATGGTTTCCATAAAAAAACAGTTAACAATATGCATATGTCACCATTTTGATTAAGAAAATCACTTCTACAGTTGAAAAATTTGTTTCATGTTTTTTTGGCTTCATTTCAGCCATTACAGAAAAAACAAAAAAAAACTCCAGTAAGAATGATTTCTTTATGGGATTGTCAGAAAAATTTTGTGTCAAGGTTATTTTTGTTGTAGTTTGTGACATCATGCTTTTATGGAATTTTAATGGGCTTCTTTTGAGATATCAAAAACATGCCTGTTTTCTCATCTCCTAGGCACAGGCTGTTCTGCTGTTCCTCTTCTTTCTGTCATACCTATAACTTCTATTCCATCACCACAGTTCTTCCTGAAATAGTCCTGCCAACAATATCATTTATGCAGACAACAGCTACCCCAGAGATAACTTGTTCCTCTTTCTGTCATGGGGATGTCACCTGTTCTTCACTATTTTGTCACTCTAATAACGATATGATATTAACCTTATTCAATCAAGCATGGATTTACACTTGGAATTACTACAGTATGAATAAGATGAATATCATTGATTGATGTGATTGTGCACATGTTGAGTGTGTCTTTCACTCACTATCACATGTTGAAAGCTTGCCAGATCATGTTGTGTGTGTTACTTACTACCAGATCAAAGGCATACTTAGAAAAAACATGTCTTATCTCAATTGTGACTTTTATTCTGTTCTGTACTGAATTTGAGTGGATCTCACAGCATATTCTGCCAGGAGACATTTGCAATTAAAACCTGATAATGAAAAATTTTGTTGTCAACAGCTGAGTCACTTATGAAGCTCTGATATTTTCACATTAACATATGAAGTTCTGATATTTTCACATTAGCTGAGTCAATTATGGAGCTGAGTCATCTATGTAGCTTTGATATTTTCACATCAATAGATGTAAAATTTTATCCGCTCATGAATGAGCTACAATTTGAGGAATTGGCATGACGAATTGGCATGTGTTCATAATTTTTAGTGCCTTTTGATTCCAAGTAGACCATTACCCAGAAAATCACCAGGATGCTCATGTTTGTGTTCATTATACTGAAACTTTGCTTCTGATGATTGGGTATTGTATTGAAAGTATGAGTTTCTATTGCACAAATCTGGAATGAAATCAGATTTGAGCAATTTCTTGCACATTTTTTACATCTTGCATGCAACAGGGTGTCTCACTCTCTTTTGTCTTCGATCCTTTTTCATATGTTGAATGCTTGCCAGTGTGTAATATACTATTAAATCAAGTGTTAACTCTATGAAAATCATGTCTAATCTGAGTTGCAAACATCTGTATTGAATTTGAGCCAGTTTGGCGGCATATCCTGCCAGAAAATAATTGTCAGTAAAACCTGATCATAGAACATTTGATCGCTGATAGCAGAGTCACTTTCAAAGATCATGTAATGTTTTCACCTCAGTAAACATAGAATTTTATGAACTTTGGAATGAGCTATTATTTGTCAAATGTCTATAGGAATTGACTGATCTACATAAGATTTATCACTTCTTTACAGATTTATTCAATGTGAGTAAAGCTTCCATGCCCATCAAGCAAGAAATACAAAGCATTGTCAGCAAATGTTATAGAAAAAGCAAACATTTATATTCATTTTTTAATTAACTTTTATCTTGGATCAATTTCAGAACTCTGAAAGTGATCACTTTCTGCTGTACTGGGCAGGATGTTTGGGAACTGGTCGTACGACCTAAATTTAATGGAACAAGCGCAAGAGATGTGTTGGTGTTAGACTGGGATTGTAAAAAGGTGTATGTTTTAGGCGTGGGTTCGCTACTTCCAAGTAGTAGGGACGGTAACTATCAGAGGGATAGCTGATAGGCTGAACGGGGACCACCGAGCTGAGCTTGTAGCCTGGTAGAGCCAGTGCCCTTGCCGCCTCTGTAACGACACTGGAACTACTGTGTACGAGCAAAGCTCAGACAAGTAGAAAGTAGTGTTTTTAGGTATGCCATTTTCCACTTGTAAGATAGAATCGGCTAGCATCGACAGAGCTAGTGTAGAGAAGTGATACATCGGAGTGCTAATCACAATGTGTTTGTTTGTTTAGATTGCAAAAAGATTTATTTTGTTTAAATAATATTATTTTTTATTATTATGTCGGAACGTGATCAACAACAACACGCTGGAGGCAAGATGAGACCCGGTATGCTGTTTTATCCCATTTTGCCTAAGCAAACTGATGTAAGATTTGTTCCAGCCAAACGGCTGCGCGGGCCACGCTGGATGATGTCCCACCGACGCTTCGTGGAGATTTTCTCCATGGGGCAAGTGAACTGGTCGTTCGACCTGAATTTGATGGAACAAGAAATGGCCCGTGTGTAAGCGATAGAGATGTGTGTGGTGTTAGACTGGGATTGTAAGAAGGTGTATGTTTTAGGTGCGAGGCGCAAAGAGCCCAATGGGAGCAGCAGGCGACCAATCCCGGCAACGCCGGCACACGAATGTGGGAGGATCCGGCGCTGGTAGCACGGATCCTGCAGCAAGTCTGGGCCAGGATGGCCGCCGAAAATGGCACGGCAAGAGAGGACGAGCCGTCCGCCTCGACGGCGTGGTCGTGGACAGCTGGAGACGAAGTGGCGCTGGGCGCCAAAGAAAAGGCCGAAAACGCCGAAAATTCGGCGAGATAGAAAAAATTAAAATATCAGAAACAAAATGATCACAAGTGTACATATACGTGTCCTATATTACTGAGATAATGGCTTCAATTTTGGACATGACATGAACCAAGTCTCAAAATTTGTTTTTTGTTCACAACAATTTTTCAATGTGGGCACACTATTCAATAGATTATTTATTTCAAAACCACATCAAACCCACTCTACAGGTGTTCTAACAAGTTCAATCAGTGCTTTCTATGAGAGACAAGGGATATTGCATCTGTACAATGAAGTTTATGTTCATGCAAGAAAAAAACACTTTTTTACTCTTCCTTGTACACTACCAGGAAAACTAACCATAAAAAATGGTGTCCAGGATGGGTCCAGGTCATGTCCAGAACACACCTTTTTTGGCAGCACAAAGAAAACTTTCATCTTTCTTAATAATTGACATTCATGCAGTAACTGTATATCATGGTTTTTTCATATTGTGTAGTGGATATGCACTTTGTTTTGACTTACAGTATGACAACAGTTGACCTTTCCTTTATATCTGGTAAATAATGTGTGCTCTCCAAAGAGAGGTAAGAAGGAAGCATCAGCAAAATTCTTTGGCTTTGTGTGACATAAGCACATGGCCTGTCAATTTCACTGTCCCTATAATGTGATTTTTGCATCCTGGGTGCATGGGGGATGGGTTCCAGACGCGACCGGCATAGATGGTTAGTTTCACCTGATAGTGTATGGATAACTTTTTTTGGTAGTGTATGGATAACTTTTTTATACACATTGATTTGTCATATGTTTGTCTGCAAACATCCAATGGCTGAAGAAATTCTTTGATTGATGGATGATTTTCAAGGGCCAACACAATTCTGTACATGTCTTTGTCAAATGGTTCTAATTAGTCAATGGCTTCTGTATCTTCTTATTTTAGTAGTTGATTCTCTTCACTTTAATCTTCAGCTGTAAGCTTGTGTGAAGTATTGGATTTTTCTTTTGCCTCATCATCCATTAGTGCATTTTGATTGTTCCCTTCGATCATATGAAGAAATAAGGGAATGGTGTGATGAAGCATGAAATTGGAGAGCAGGCTTATATGATGTGGTTGGAGGGATCAGTATTTATATGACATGTGTACTGTTGATTGATTGATGACCAGCTGTCAATTGTGGTCAGCTGGTAATGAACATGCTTTTTCTCTTCTTTTCCTTTGTGAACTGCAAAATTGGGATTTTTAGGATAAAAAAATTGTCCCTTTTGCTTCTCAGTATCATAGGCAAACTTTGAAACCTGATAGCTTTGTAACTAGAAGAGTGAGAAACATTTCAAAAAAATCATTAGGATCATCATTAAAAACTGCATAAGATGAACTTAATTTTATTTTTTAAACTCATTTCTAGCTTTACATATAGCTATCATCTCTTGTAGACTTTGGAGAGTTGTATTTCTTGAACTGTGATTCCATTAGGTGTAGAAAGTCGGCCATATGCCCAGCCTTTTCCTATCCATAATTCTTACAGTGTGACCAAAATATAAAGAGTGGGTTATATATCCAGCCCCTTTTCTGCATTTCGAATTCAGTATGAACAAAGGCTGTGTTTATGTTGTGGCAAAGGATGTGGTAAAAAATGAAAACTTTTTGGCAAGAATTTGTTTACCAGATGTTTAGGAGCAAACAAAAAGTAAATGTCATCAAATCAGTGACTCTACAACCAAAATTCATGATCAAAACATATTTGGAATCCTAGTTTTGAGCTGAGTGAGATATAAACAAAAAGGAAACAGTTATACTGACTAGCTTACACATGACACATATTTGTAGCTCAGCCATTGGTCACTGTGTGTTAGTGTCTGCATTCATGCATTCTGGTGGAACACTCACTGAAGGATGGAGAATAACTTCAATATTCACACTGGCATGGACCTGTTCGGACCCTTCAGAAAAAATTCTTTTCAAATCCCTGTTGAACAGCTTCTGCCTGTCTGAAAAACCAAAACACTTTTTTCAATTTTGTTCACACTGGTTAATAGAGCTTGAAAAACTGCACATGTTTGAAAAAACAGAACTGGAATCCATTCAACTGGCATTTTAAAACATGGTTTCTGGAATTGGTCACTAACCTACTGTAGAAAGAAAGAGTGGCACTTAGAAACTAAAAAGCTAGGAGGCTGCCAACCATAGGCATTACACTGCTGGACCCATACACAGATGCAAAATGAGTGTAAAAGGTCTCCTCCAACACACAAGGTAAGTTTTTGCCCCAAAATTAAGTTTTTTCACATCACATCTCTACTGAGAATTTTTGTTCTGTAAAGCCAGACAGAAAATTTGAAAATTCGTGTATGCACATTCTTCAATGTTATTTGTTGTTTTTCAGCTTCATAGTTTCCTGTGTTTTTTGAATTGAGTGTTTTGTGGGATAATTTTGTAAAAATTCAATTTGAGAAAGATCAGAGAATGCTAGTCTGTCATCAGCTTGGACAAAAGAATCTGCTACATAAGAACCTATTTTGGAGACAGAAGTGAGCTGCAATGGAATCCTTTTTCTCATAACTGCCCTCACTTCTCTAGATTACAGTATGCCTGTAACTTGCCTAAACCCTGAAAATATTCTTTCATACTAGAATTCAGTGTGCCAAACTAGTTCAAGAACACTCAAAAAAATATTGCTATTCTATTTTTATGGAAATATGTGTGTCTAGGCTTTCTTGACAAAAGTCTTCTCAACCCACTCTGTCTGGTTTTATAGAGGAGGGATTGAGTTTTTCATGCATTATAAATTAGTTGTATGTTCCATTGCTTATGTAGTTAGTATTTCTCTTTTTATAAACATGGATAAAATTTTCTGTGGAAATGCCTTTGTTTTGTTAACTTCTGTCTGACTTTTTTGTCTAGTTGGTTTTGGTAAAGAGAATTTTTTGGCTTTGTAGGTCAAGATTCCTTTACTGCATTGCTTTCCTGGGGTGTTTAGAAATGTGTTGTATGTTTGCATGGAAAAAATTGTTTTGATCAATTTGTGGGACAGAAATTTGTTCACTTCTTGGCCAGAAAAAAATTGAGGAAGATAACATCTGCTCTCCCTGAGAATTTCTTTGCTTTGTGTATGTTGCTCAAAGATTTTTTTATTTCATTGTGTGTGGTATGTAAAAATACGTGGCATGCCTGAATGGGAGAAAATTTGGTTTGATGAATTTTTTCAACTTATATCTTTTATGACTTACAGTATTCCAGTCTAAATTTTTTCATCAAAAAATTGAACCTTGCCCTTCTTTTGTCCTGTAAATGATGTATCTTTACTTTTTCGAGATAATATTTATTTATAGGGTAGAAAAATGAAAACATAAATAAGAAAAAAACTTGAGTAAAGGAAGAAAATTGTTTTGGCAAAAAATGTCAAAAGGAAAAGTTGCACCTTGATTATTTTTATTTATTATCTCAGAGAAAGTACACAAATATTCTCATAATCATAATATTGTATTTCCTAGGAACACAAATTCTTCTTCACCTATGAATGGATTTGCTTCTGCAATTTGGTGCTTTAAAATTGTCTTGAATGCACAATAGTTTACTGGTAGCCTATTCAACGGACTTTTGTAGAGCTACCATTTGCTAATGAGATAATAACATTTATTATTTTCCTGTTGGTCTCACTTGTTTCTCTCCTTGCTATTCCCAGTCTTATAATGCTTGGAGTTGAGCTGTTCATCATTTGCCATGACAAGGTCATCTTTAAGATCTTTCCAAAAACATTGAGTAGTGGGGCATTTGAGAAGGCAGTGAAAAAGATCATCTGTTTCTTAATTGCAGAAATAACATTCACAACTTGTCTGAATTTGATATTTCATCAGCAATTTTGTTGTAATAAGGATATTGGAAGTAAAGCCAACATCTCGCTATAGCTAATGTATCAGAATAGTTATCAAAATCTCAGTAGAGCCACCATGATGCCTATTAATAATCTTGCTACTGCCACCAATGTGGCATATTTAAAGATACCATTACAGAAAATGTCTCAATACAGCCACTAGGGACAACCTGAAAAATGCAGTGTTATAAACATTTCCCTAAAATATTTGTAGAAACACACATTTCCTATAGCATATTATTCGCAAAAAATTTTCTTCAAAATTGCTTTGACCACTTTCATGGTGTTGACGTTAGAAAGGGGGACTAGCGAAGAAGAAATTTCAAGTCCCAATTTGTGTTAACTGACCATTGGATCTCCTTGCAAAAAATATCGCATGACTATCATTGCGATGAATTTACAAAAAGAGGGCGAAACCAAACACGTCCCAAGTTTATTTGATGTTGTGGCAACAGAACATTTTCAATCACAAACACCCTGTATTTGCATGTGCAATGTCAAAGACAAGGGCTTTGAGACAGAATTATTTTGGGGGATTGTTCCAGACAGAAATCATAAAGAAGAATCGATTGAAACACAGCCGGAAAATTACTGCACATTTGATGAATAATAGCTCACTCAAAAGTCCATAAAATTTTATGTTTAATGAGGTGAAAACATCACATGATCTTTGAAAGTGACTCTGCTATTAACGATCAAATTTTCCATAATGAGGTTTTACTGACAATTATTTTCTGGCGCAATATGCTGCCAAAGTGGCTCAAATTCAATACAGAGCAAAATAGAGTGTGTGCCCTAGATTAGACATGATTTTCATATTTTTTATTAATTTTCATAATTTCTAAGGAGCGTTTTCAGTGGTTGACAGAGCTTTGCACATTCTGGGATGTAGTACCATATTAATCCTAGAAAAGATTTTACATCCCTGGGGTTTTTTGGTATTTGCAAAGTCTGTACTGTCCCTATTTTTGTGTCATCTGGGGAATGGCTTCAGCAGATATGATATAGTCTAAATAGGACACTTCGGTCTGAAAAAACTTGTATTTGTTGAGTCTCAGCTTTAGTCCACCATCTTTTAGTCTATTTAGTATTTCTTCCATATGCACTACCATTTGTTAGAATGATTTTGCGAAAATTAGGATATCATCTAAGTATACTCGGCATGTATTCCATTGCAACCCTGACAAAAAAATGTCCATCAGCTTCTGAAAAGTTGATGGGGCATTGCAAAGCCAAATGGCAAAAAATTGAAATCAAATAGTCCAACTGGTGTTGAAAATCCTGTTTTCTCTTTATCCTGCTTCTCCAATGGTATTGACCAGTAAGCATTTCCTTGACCCAGCATTGTAAAATATTTTGCCCCATCAAGTGTATCCAGTATATCATCTAGTCCTGGCAATGGATAAATATCTCTTTTTGATACTTCATTCAATCTTCTAAAGTCTATGCATAAATGAAGGCCTTCATCTTTTCTATGAACTAGAACAACATTTGTAGCCCATGGTGAAATACTTTTTCTTTCTATACCATTTTTCTCCAGCTCATCTATCTCTAACAGGGTAATTGTCTTCTGTCTGAATTTCATGTTTTATAAGATTTGATCTACCACTATCTTTTTTAGTAGTTGCATAAAGCATTTGATACTGGGACAATAAGTTGATGACACTCTCTCTTTGTATTTCTGTTAACTATGATGGTAAAGAAATATTGTTAGTGACCCAGTTTTTAATTGGGTTTTCTCAAGTTAAGGGCTTTTCCAAATCCTTCTTTTCCTGAAAAACTTGTATTGTTCCAATGGTCATTCACGGAAAAGTTTGACCATATAGTTTGCAGTGTTCATTAATTGTATCAGTATTCGTCCATTGTTCACATTGCTAACACTTGCTGCTACGTGGATTGTTTGCAAGTGTAGGGGTTTTGGTTCGAACTTTACAAAGCTTACATTTTGGTACATATTTGACACTGGTGCAGAAATCAACATTATGGTGCGTGGTTCTATTGAGACATAGGTATCTTATGTTATATGACTTCGATTCTCTGATGAATTATAAGGCATTCCATCAGATGGTATGTGTTCATTTACAGAGTGAATATATTATTTGTCCCATTTAAAGGTAATATTTTTTAATCTATTGAGGAAATTGACACCCAGTATTAAATCAGCTGTACAGTTTTGTTGTATGTGAACTAGCAATGTTTCTGTGATATCCCCAACCTTTACAGTAACAAATGTTATAATGGTATGATGCCTTGATTTGCTGCTATTGGTCTAACATTTGTCTTATAGATTTTTAGATTCATTAATTTTGAGCAAATTTCTTTATGAATAATTGAAAACGATTCTCCGGTATCCACAAAAGCATCAATTCTCAAGTCACCATTCAGTTCTACATGTATGTGTGGTGTTCAAAATGTTTTACTGCAGATTCCAATGCAAGAAATTTGGTGTAATTGCATGGATTGATCATTTTGATTTAGTCTATTTATTGTTAGATTAATCAATGCATTTTTGAAGCTATTGCTGGCAATTGGCAGGGTTTGTAGCTATATGCGCTAATGTCAATTGCACTTTCCCATTTGCGCCCTAGCTAATTGTGCTGATTTTCAAATGGGCCATTTTTATATGCCCCTATGTATTTGCGCCAACTGCACTTGCGCTTTTTGCAAATGCAGCTTGCTGTTTTCATTCATCATAGAAAGGATAATGAATAAATTGTAAATTTTAACTCTCGAGAAATTGTTTAGATAGCATTTTTTGTACAGAATTTTTCCAATCTGAAATTTTTGCAGTAAGTTTATTTTTCTCAGACTTATGTAGTTAATCTATATCAGAGTTTATCTACTGTAAATGATTCTATGATCTGATCATGATTCTATGATCACATAATCCTGTGACCAGCACCATCATAATTCAAATTTGTTCAGAAGCAGCAAGAGTAAACATTTGCTCCAGATCTTATGACTTGAGTTCCAAATTCAAAATAGCAAGACATATATGTATAGTTAGTCTACAATACGCCAAAGGATCAGCCAAATTATGAGCTATGCCGGTCGTAAAATCAATAGCACTAATTTCACCCTGACCAAACTGTAGCTTGAGTGTAAAAAATTCTGAAGTTCCAAATGCAACATAATTTCTTTCTGATAATTTACAACTCTGTGGCTATGTGGCTATCTGTGTGGTACTGTATGATTGTATGATAATTTATAATGCTGTTTTTGCCTAGTTTGGGTGGTCTTCAATAATGATTACATTTCTCATTTGATACTATCTTTTCAGTGTCAAATTAGAATTATGGCCCAAATGAACAATGCACATTTGCAAATAGCGTGTTTAACACACAGGCATTTGCTAATAGTGCATGACAATGGCGCATTTGGATCGGCGCAATTGGCAAAAGCGTATATGAAAGAAGCGCAATTGGCTACACCCCATTAGCAGCCATCATCTCAGGTGCCATGTTATGCACAAGTAGCATGCATAGCCTAAAACTACTGCAACTACTACAAAGACCAATATGTTGAGAAGCAGCTGTAGTCGCCCTTTAAGTAGAGTATTGAAAAACGTTTTGGCTGCTGTACTTTCTCCAGTAATTATGTGTTCGAATGCCTGACTGTCCTTTCTAATGAGCATTTGATTACTGAACTTGTTCCCTGCAAGGCATCCAGAAGTGCACTCAATTCCAGTGAAGCCTGTGCTACATGATCAATGACTTGATGGAGAATGCTGTCCACTTGTTTGGTTTTGTAAACATATTGTTTAAGGAGTAGTAGATCCCATGTTGCCAATGCGAGTTTGTCATGAGAAACCACGAGTGCATCAAAATGGACCTTTCCATGTAGCTTCATAGGGTATCCTTGTCACATGAGTACTTCCCATTTCTGTGAACCAAGATGAGTTTTTCTTGACTAATCCCAGATGATGATGATTACAGTCGACCATTGGACTATAATTACTGGTGTTGTTACCTCCTGGCTAGTGCCTCACACCTGGCATCTGGGTATTTCGGGTACCCTTGTAGACCAGGGTATCCAGGTAGCTATTACTTGGGATGGGGATCCAGATCCGGTAAACCAGATATTTTTGGATCCCAATCCATTGAACCAAATTTTTAAAGATCTGGATCTGATGTTGGCAATGATTAAGATCTAGTCATAATTGGATCTTCATTCATTATTATTCACATAAAATTTTGCAGTATTAGAAAACACCAAAAATTTTTCGGTGCTTTGTGCCCGATTTTATAATTCTCTGCAATACTATTTTCCTAAAAATCGTGCTTTCTGGGGAAAAATTTCTAGTGATGGGAAAAAATGTCAGTGGTCCTCTTGTATGGAAAGGTGAATTTTGGTCCATTTCAGAACATCAAAATCTATTCTCCACTTCTATTCATTTCCTTTCTGATGAAAACAATATTAATCTAAGCATGAATACAATTTAATGAATAAAAATTACTAATTAGCACATGTTAACTATCTTAATAAATGAGCACCTCAATCGTTAATAATCTATTAATCTATTAACACCAATGAATATAAAATCATACAATTCAATTTTAGACAAATTAGACATTGTACATATACTTATTGAAAGATTCACATCGGATCCAAATTGGCTCGGATCTGTTCCTCAAGATTTGGATCCAGGTCTGGATCCCCTGAACCAAATTTTTTACGATTCGAATCTGCTGTGGCCAAAAGAGTCGATTTGGCCCATCCCTAACTATTACTTGTATTTATGCACAGTTACAGTGAATGAAAATATTTTCCTTAATTAATTTAGTGCATGTACCTACTCAAGGTGTTAGCAATGAAGCTTATGGCTCTCAAGAAGTCACTGTGGCATTTTTTTAGCAACTAAAAATCTATGTTTTAACAATGAAGGACCAAACAGAAATAGAAAAAAAATCTTTGAGAAATTATGCCTGTGTCAAAATATTGGTTCTCCATGCAGCATAAGAAAACAATAAAAGTTGGAGAGATGCATTATGTATGAGATTGAAAAGGCATAAAAACGGATGATGATGAAACAGTGTAGAGATGGTTAAACCCAGGCCTAGTGGGATATACAGATGGTTAAACCCAGACCTAGTGCAATATCTGGCTTCATCAAATAGTTGTGATGCACGACCAGGTCACCAAAATTTGCTTAAAAGTGTAAAAAAATTTTAAATATTCATTTTATCCAGATGAAAAGAAAATTATACGCCCGCCTATATATTCGAAACCTGTTTTCCTGAGCTAACAATGCTCATTATAGTGCTAGGTGGGTTAAAATTTATTCTATTCATCATAGTTCTGTTTTAAATTTCCCTCTTCTATTTCTCAGGCTTTGCAAAGCATATTGATACCTACTTGGAGGTGGTGCAGAATATATTACAGTCCTCCAGCCCAATGGTTCAATATTGCAAATCTTTGATAAGTTTCATTGGCTAGCTCAATACCGAGAATGATCCAGAGGATCCTTTTTATTCCAAAATTGACTTGGCTTTCATCTCTATTATATACAAATTGAGAAAGATCCAACATAGCTATCTGAAGCAAAGCCAATTAGAGAAACAGTAGAGTTTGTCAAAAAGTAGTTGAAAATCAGTGCATGAACACTGTTTTTTTTTTGTTAATCAAAGGTCAGAAGCAATCAAAAACCCTCATGCTCTTCTGGTGAGCTATCACAATCCTTTGGCCTTTGTTCACTCTTGCAAGATCCAACAAATATTTCAGGATATTGTACGCCCAATGCTGATGGTTAAAAACGACTACAACTTCGTTTTATTTTACATGATGACCTGCATTTTGTTTCAAAATGCAGCCATACCCGAGGTGGCATACAAATCACAGCTCAAGTATGTCCAATGGACAAATTATAAAGGTTCCATGTATATGATGATAAAAATTCTAAATGCCAAATCAAAAGTAACCATGCATGTGCTAATGGAAGAAAATGCCAACTACTATCTAGAGTATCAAGATTACCATGCAAGGTTGGCAAAACAAACTGAAAATCGAGACAAATCTGAAATGTGTTTCATCAATTTTGATATGAAGCTGCTGACAGCACATATCTCCAGTGGAGCAAAGGTGGTCATGGTGAGTTGTTTCAGAAAAATATGACATTTTTCAAATTTGTCAAGGATTTATGATGATTACAGAAATCTAATGGTTTCCCTGAGCTCACTTTTCACGACATTTGCTGATCAAGCATAACTGTTTCAGGTCATAGTTTTTAGGCGAGGTCAGAAATTTGGAATCCAGAAAATATGAAATTGGCCAAAATACAAGGGGACACATGGCAAAAATGAGTTTGTTGCATTATGATCAGTGAGTCTTTTGTGCGATGGACTGATAATCTAATTTTAACCCTAGCATTCCCACTCTGAGTCAAATTGACTCACTCACACATTTGTCCATATTTTTCACATATTTTGAGTGGGAGTGCTAGGGTTAAAATCCTGCTTGCATTACAACTTAGGAGTTTCAAAAAACTAAAAAGAGTTTCCAGCATCTGTGAATCATGGAGGAGGACAGCGAAAAGCCATTGATAGATATTCCGAATCAAATAAAAGACCGATTTGTTGAGGATGCTTCAAAGGACACAATCTTTCCTGAGAGCAAATCAAATTCTAATGATAATGATGATAGCAAAAGACCAAATGATATCAAGCAGGTTGACTTTGGAATAAATGAAATTGAGAAAGACAGCGAGCTTTTCGATCAAATAAAGGAGCAACAGATGATCGATCCTATCAAAGGATTGTCCGATCATCTGAGCAATCTATTGAATGAGGGCGAAGCTCCTTGGACCCTCCAACAGGACTTTAAGGTGATTTCCAATGGGAATAAGACACAGTTCTATACTTATGATTGGAAAAATGCTGTCGAAATCGCTCTGATCCAAAAGGGAGGTTTTAGGAAGCTGGCCTTTGGCTGGGAAGAAGTCGATTCTTTGATACCAGTAAGTTATTAATCCTCATGTTGAAAAAAATGCAGTTTTTGTATATTGCAGACTGATGTATTGGCGGCAACAAAAAATGATCAGAAAGCCCTTCTGAATCTCTACGAACTAATTTTTTCCGTCAAATCAGGCTATCTTGCAAAAATCCAAACAATAGCCCTCTTTTGGTTCATTTCTCCAGACCTTGTTACAAGTGAAATGACAGAGGACAACAACCTGGAGACAAAAGAAGAAAGACTAAGAATAAAAGAAACTGAAACTTTCTTTAAAATACAACTCTGCAGTCTAAAACTAAGCAAAATAAAGAACCTAATGACAATTGCTGCAGCCAGGGATTTGGCCAAAAAATGTCGGAAAATTGAATGAGGTAAAAGTAGACCTTGCAAATTTTAAAATAACTACTTTTTATTATTGTCATTTTACAGGATAATTCTGTTATCCACCACGAAAATTTTTCCAAATTACCCTGTGAGAGCAGCGAAGATATGGACATTCCAATACTGGTTGATTGGAATGCAGTTGGAGAAGTAAGTGAATTCCTGTTTTTTACTCCAATAATAACTTTAAAATCATATAGGAAAATGAAGCTGTGCCATTACAATCAGCCATACTAACAACATAGGCACACCAATAAATAGTTTACAGGTGGGTAAAACTGACTAATTTGAGAATTTTGGGCTCCAATCTAGTTTTTTAGGCAGCAAATTCTTCTCAACAAGAAGATGAGAATGAACAACAAAGACAGTGGAAAGAGTGATGAAATGAGTATTGGTCTTATGTAGGAAGTTTTGACAAATTTTTTTAGGAAGAGGAAACAATGACATGAACAAAAACGTCTTCAAGAAATGTAAGTAATATATCAACTCCAAAATTTCTCTGCAATAATTAGGAAATATTTCACAGAGCTGCTGCAGAGAAGGACTGCAATGATGGGAAAAAGCAAAATGAAGAAATCCTGAAAACAAGTACACTCCAAAAGGTAAATTTGCATAACAACAGTTTGGCTAAAACATTGCATGTATTCATATTCTTAGGCATTAGTTGTTGGTCCTATTCCATGAGCTATCTCATGTCAGAAAACTTGTTGCTTTGATTTTAGGCGATTCTTGGCCTGTATTACATTTGATTTTTGGCCCAGATGCCACAATTTTTTTTTTGATTTGCTGAACAGTTGATCAGTTTGAGAATTAAAATTACTCTTCCAGTGAAATCAGCCACATTGGTTCCATATCAATCAACCTTCTTGAACACCAGAAAAAATGTGTATCTGATTCTATACAATTTCTCATGCTAGCAATAGTTTGGTTTTTGGTAAAAAATCACTGATTTTTTCGATTTTCTGAAAAATCAAGTTGTCCGAGCAGAGAAATAATATCCCCAATAATATTCGTTTTTGGCTTCAAAAAGATTGTAGTTCAGAACTGAACTATTTACTCATCACCTAATTGTTATTTGTGGCTACAAATTGATGATTTTTCTGTTTTTATGAGGAATCAAGTCATCTGAGCACTCAAGGGATACCTCCATTGGAATTTCAATGCCGATCTTTTTATTTTTTAGTTGATGTGCCCCTGAGACTGATTTGACATTTATTTTACATTGTTTGCTCCAGACATGCATGGCAAGAATTTTCCACTGGGCAGGATCCATGGACTTTTTTCCCAGGAGGTAGGGGGGTGGGTGAGCTAAAAAAAAATTCTACAAGCCTGTTTTTCATACAAAATATGCACAAAAATCATGAAAAAAGTTCAGGGTGGGGTGTTTTGGCCATTTTTTTTGGACAGGGGCGGTGGCCAGGGTCTCAGGTATGAGGGTTTACCCCCCCCCCCCTATGTGCATGTATGATACCATACAATAATATTGTGCAGTATCCATCATACTGTCCACCATGATTCTTTTTTGCAGTCTGTCTATTGTTTGGCATCTTATGCCTTGTGGTTCCATTGCTCTCTGTGACCAGCACAGCACACCCAAGCAACTCTATTTTGTACCAGAACATAAACCTCCTTTTGGTGCATTCCACCTATTAGTACTTTTTTCTGTCCAAAGAATGGAACTTTTTTTACAACAAAGTCTTAAGTCAATTCTTCCAAAAACATTTCGGACAATCTTGTTAAGAGTGCTGGCTGCAAATAAGGCACCATTCAGAATGCTGGAATTGATAAGGCAAGCTGGAGAATGCTGCCCATGTATCAACCAAAAATGGTCAAGAATTCAAAGGCAGCATATTTGTCCATTCCGGTCAAATTCAAAGTTCTTCACAGCTTGATGCTGTTTTGTTGCCAGCATTTACTACAGTGCAATAACATATATACTGGGTGACCAACTGACCTGGAAAACCTGGAAAAGTCGGTGAAAATTTTTGATCATGTGGAAAACCTGGAGGTCAGCGAATTTCTTGGGAAAAATGAAACACATGATAAAAAACTGTGTGTTTTAGCTTCAAATTGTTAAAAAAAATCAACATACTTACTAGGGGGAGGGGGTTATTTTGAATCAAGGAAATTTTTCATTTTTTCTCCACAGGCCCATTGGCTCCAAGGATCAAAATTTTGCAAGCCAATTGGAATTTCAAGGAGCAAAACCGCAGTGTTCCTAATGGAATGTGGTAATGAAAACAACTTTTTTCAACAAATTTACTCAATAACTACCTTCAAAATCATAGTCGAAGCTCATATATCAGATCAAGCATTTTGAATACAGTTTTGATCACACATGCTTCATATATCAGATCAGTTGTTATTGAATAGTAAACAAATTCACTGATTTTTATGCCATTTATCTTTGCTGATATGAAGAATGAAATCTGTCTGTAGTATACCAAAAACGGTGATCAAGTTAAACATCTGGAAATTTCAGAATCATGAACTTTGAGGATTGTGAAATTTTGTTGCAGAGCATTGTAGTGACCACTTGAACTTTGGGCCACTGAAATTTTGTTGTAGGCTCAGTCACCCCAAAAACCGCTGCTTCTCACCACATCATAGGATTGTTTGAACTTCAGTTGTAGTGACGAGATGCTACAAAAGTTCAAGTCCATTTGCAAAAAGAAACATGACTTTAGCCTAGCCAATAATGCATTTTTATTAAACTATAGATAAATTCAACTTGTATTATCATACCCCGCTCAATCTGAAATGATTTATAAGTCATGAGATCTACTCATGCATCTTCTGGAAGAGAAAGAGTTTGACTTGATAAAGGTGCCTAATTCAAAAAATTGTCAGATAAGTGTATTGTTTTGTTACTGGAAGACTACAGAATCTTTTAAAGATATCAATGCATTCACAAAGCTGTATCTCAATAAATGGATTGCTTGAGGATAAAATGTTTCGTTTCATATCATATAATATGAAGAAATTTACGCATTACAATAATGTTCCAATCATTTTGTCTACAGGCTGCTGGAGCAATGGAATGCTAGGAATCAAACTCATTGTTGGTGGTAAGCTCTATTTGAATGAGAGATTGCATTTTTTTAATGAGCTGCCTTTCAGGTCTATCAGATCAACTTGATACCTTTGTATCAAAGCTCATCCATGTAGCCAGCAATGAAAATGCCTACAGCTACCCGAAATATACATCCTTGTTTTTATGCTACTTTTGAAATATAATAAAATTGGGGAATGGTTTCAATGCCAATATTGTCTTGGCCATTCAAACCCTTCACCAAAGGTTTTCCAACTTCGAAAGAGTCACAGAAACAGGAGCTGGCCATGATCAACAGTACTTATGAGGGAAATCAAACCTTTAGGGTGTTGTGTAATTTTTTTTCAGATTCAAAAGAACTTTGGGCGTAGGAACGGACTTTCGCTTGAAGTCATATGCCGACTGCATGGCTCTTATGAGGTCAACTGTAGATTAACTAAAATTTTCCAAATAGTTGAGGACAGAAATTTTATCAGTAACTATATGTATAATTTCATCCTGTATTATTGTATAGCCTGAATTGTGTTTTTGAATGGTGCACCTCCTAAGGCATGCTACAAATTCTTACTTGTGCATTTCATCAGGTAGGATTTCAAGAACCACCATACATTCTATCTAACAGTTCTTGCATACAGCAAGAATGGCTCGAATGTTACCATCATGAGCCTCAATATGGGTGTGAGTGGAATTAAAAAACTTGTCCACTTCCCACCCTCATTACCTGAGAGCAATCCTGCTCCTGCTACTCTCCTGGTCTTCCCATCATGCAGGAATCAAGCACAATTATTATTTATTCAGACTGTTAATTTAACTTGATTTATGTTAGAATATATTTTCTAAGATCCATTGATAGTCAGTACTACACAGTTGTATACAAATTTATTCTCTCATTGTAGATTTAAAATCATTAATCACAACTGTTCATTGAAAGCATTAGAAAACCTGAACATTTATATATCACACAAATACAATACATTGCAATTTGAAATCTTATGAAATAAACATTGTTGCTTGGCTTTGATTTTTGCTTTTTGATTTATGGTGGAGCCTTCACGATGGAGCCTACAAGTCATAATTCCAGTGTGCCTAAGTAAAGGTGGTCACTACAATGCTGAACAAAAAAATTTCACAATCCTCATGATTCCAAAATTTCCAGATTTTTATCAACTTGATCAACAATTTTGATATACTACAACAGATTTCATTTTTTATATCAGAAAAGATAAATGGCATCATAACCAGTAATTTTGTTTCCTACTCATCATAATTTGTTATGGGTCATGACCTCATGCAGTGTTTTGTAATGTGTAATTTTTATTGCAGCATTGTAGTTGTATAGTGCCCTATACATCCATTCCTGCACCCATCGATCACTGTCAACTGTACCAATATGACAGTATCCAATATACTGCGGATAGTTTAAAGGGCAAGCCTCCTGATTTTTCGACTAGAATTTGCCATTGAAGGAAGTGTAGAAAGCAACGAATTGCTTTGCAATATTGTGATGCGAGGGTGTGGCTTTTGGATGTATGTAAAATGGATAAGACGAAAGTCTTATCATTGTTTCATAAGCCTGAAATTTAACAGATAGTTAAACAACCTTTACCTATGATCAACTCTGAGTTTCAAACTAAAATTATGTCATTGATCCCCAAAATACCTTTTTTTCGAGCAACGGAACTTGATGATATTTGACATAATATTATGATATTGTTTTGAAGTTGTTTGTTCATGAACCAATTCTAATTCCTCCATCTCCTCTTTTTGATTGGTGTTCAGAAGTGGGCATTCTTGACACTTTTTATATAGTCCCCCTTTCTGCATGGCTTTATTGACATCTCTAGGCCGACCATGGATGTCCAGGTCAGATTTGGAGGGCTTTGAAATTTCTCATTTCTGGATCTTGCAACCTTCCCCTTTGAGGTGTTGCATCTGGTTTTTGTATAGTTCATATGCCTCCGGCCTGTGTCCATACAAGGGGGTGAAGTGGGGACCTATTCTGTTCATGAGCATCCCACAAGGGATGGGGGGCAAGGACCGAAAGCTTGCACTGATTGATTGTTCACATTTTTTTATCACCCATTTTTGAACCAAAAATCTATTTTTCAGGAAATTTACTAGATGACTGTTCTGGATGAGCCTGTTCATAGTTTTTTTGGCATGGGAAAACTTTTAGGGTGAACAGACCTCATGGGCAATTCCTTAGGTCTGACAAAGAATGTTGGGTCACGACTTTCGCTGAAGATAATTGAACTAAAAATCCCAAAAAAGGAAAATACAACTTACTCATCTGATGGTGGATGCTTCTGTTTTGCCTTCGTTTCATTTTGTTTCGACATGTTGTTTTGTCAAGGAAGTAGTCCCCTCATATGAGGGGATCTGAAATTTTGTAGTTGAATTTTTTTAATTGGACATACTGTATATCTTTTTATCCTCAGCCTAAGCATCAAGAAAGGATATCAAATCATCAATGTGTAAACTTCTTACACAAAACGGAATTATATAACATTGATTTTTGTACATTGTATTCACATATTTTCACATTAGGATTACAGTTTGGGAATGGACTGAAATGTATCAACTTCATTTTATGCAATCATTTATATACAGGAAAAGTTTGATCAAAAGTATGAATTATTCCAATCTTTTATACATCAGTAATTGTACAATTTTCAACATTGCACTAACAAATTGGTTCATAAGCTCATGTAATCCGTTGATAGAATATTGTGTAACAGGTTTAGATAACATGCTTGAATAGATAAAAGTGTGCAGAGGACCATTTTATACAGGAGTTTCCAAAAAAGACAATGTTTTCTGCATTGCTAACATTATATTTTCATTCAGCTGAACCAAAAAATCAGAATTGAATTAGTCTACTTCAGATAGCTTTCAGCAGAAATGAAAAATCATTTTGTTGAATTCTCAAATTTTAAGTTGTTTTCATCAAGCTTTAAAAGTTGCTTTTCCTTGAAATGTTATTTTCGTCTTTTTTCTTCATATGGATCTGCCTGGTAGAAGCCCAATCCATTGAAGCTCATGAATATTAATGAAGGTCCATGGGCCTTTTTTGGGCAAATAAAAAAAAGTCATTTTAGTTGAAAAACCTTTTAGTGTGCACTATTTTTGGAGAAGCTGTTCCTAAAAATGAAGAGATTCATAGTTTTGAAGGAGCCACAGAAATTGAAAAGGTAAGTTTTAGTGTGTGTAATTTGGATAGCCCAGTAAAATTCTTCAGACACTGGATAGTTTTAATGATTTTGTCAAACAATTATACTAGTAAACATGTACACTTCAATTTATTGACATAAAAACAATGGTTTTTATGTCAATAAAAAAAAAACATAAAAACAACAAAACAAAAACAAACAACAGTCATACCTTAAGCATATGAAGAATAGAACAAATTTACAGCAAGCATATCATATTTTACTTCCAGACTTTGTGTAAATTGCCAGCTGGCCAACAAATCATTGTTGTCTCTGTATTGCCACTGTAAAAATGAAAAAATAAAGTTGCTCAAATCACACCTAAAGAGCTCAAAGTGATTGATCATAGAACCTAATTCTTCCATTCCAAATCTAATGATTGTATAATTGAGCATTTTGTTGCTGGCTTCATCTTCATCAGATGATGTATCAATATGTAGTCTTGGCGCCCTGAAAAAAGAAATTAATGTCACCCAATGTCATCTTCGGACAGGATATTATAACTGCAAATCTGTGTTTATTCCCTGAAAAATTCAATTTCTGGGCCATCTTCCTTTTTTATTTGAATGCTTTCTGCTTCCATTATCCTTAAAAAATGTAGGAAAGATAAGTGATTAAGCTGAAATTGATTAAAATGTAGTGAATTGATCAAAATTATATGGTGAATGAACAACTTGTGTATGTTCAAAACCAAAAGATTAAAACAATATTTATTTTGTACAATCTTTAGTAATGAGGATCATTTCTTTGTTTTACTGTCCTGAAAAAAACATAGGTATGAGAAGATATGAATATGAGAAAATTATATGTTTAGAGAATATGTTCCATGATCTGAATCCCACAAAAAAGTGAGTAGGCTGATTTACCTCCTTTGTTTTTTTTCTTTCTCTTCTTTTTTTGTTCAATGTTTGATTGTTGACCTAGTGGATTGATTCAACGTTGTTGTAAACATCGATTTGGGCAGGTTTAGTGCTACATTCCAGATCAATGTTACTAGGTTCAACTTCAGGTGCCTGTGAAACCTAAAATCTCTTGAATTCAGAGCGTGCTCAATGTTGTAAAAATACTCACCAATACATTTGTTTCGACTTCTAGTTGAAATTCATCATCTGCATCAATGATTACCTCCTAGAAAAATGAAATATAAACCCCTTTTTCCCTTTGGGTGAATGGAATACCCATGGCTCCTGTCTATCAAGAGGAATCTGGGAATCAAATTCATTACTGGAAGGGGCCTGAAAATTGGTGCGGATCACTTTTGCAAGGAATGATGCCGCAACACAAAAGTCTGTGACTGAAACAGGCTCCCTAAGGATGGATGGTATCAGGAAGAGGATGAGACGTCTCCATTGGACATTGGTCAAGTAATGCAACAATGTATTCAGTACTCGAGGACAAACCATAATTACCTCCCGTTTACTTATTCTGATGGCTCATAGCATTTCTTGTTCCTGGAGAAGGTAAACTTTGTACATTTTTTGATTGTGCTGCTGAATTATATTGTGTATGTCCACTAGATAGCCCAGGATTTCGAGTACTTATAAGCAAGTATAGGGTAGTGTATAAGGTCTCGTAGTGCATTAGGTATAACACAAGCTTATATAAGCTTATATAAGGATACGCCGATCTTATGTGGACGATGGTAGCACACATGGTTTATATAGACCAATAATTTTTTTTTGATAAAAATTTTGTGTGCATTATTTTATAGGATGGGCTTTGTAAAGGTTAATAAATACTGTTAAAAACTGTTAATGATAGAAAAAATTATTGTATGAAAAAGTGACGTCTGTATAGATCTTATGCGCTACCGCTTCAGGTAGTTTTTTACACACAAAAAACAAGTATCTAATTAATGAAAGACGTCCTTATGGAAAAGGCTGTAGCACATTTTTTAATTCTCTGCTTGCTATCAGTGAATTTCAGGATATTTTTTGTGGTAAGACATAAAATGGTACACGGTATATGATAAGATGGTCATAAGATCAACATAGATCTTATGATTACCTGTATAGCATAGGATCCTCGTACGTAATCATAAGGTCAATATAGATCTTATGATTTCTTGTATAACATAAGATGTTATACCGGTAATGTTATACATTACAATGCTATAATGTTGTGCAAAAGAGTAACGTTACACATTTCATTAACAGTATCATGCACTGTGAAAAGGTTCATGGGTTCACTCAAGTATGACAAGTGTGTTGGGGTAACTCAAAATAATTGAATTAGTTGAATATTACTGATTTTTAAGTAGATTCGAATTGAAAGTTTTGAGTTGTCATTAACAAGTTTGAAGTTACTTCAGATACAAAAAAAATGATCATTTTTCTGAATTGGAACGATTTAAATTTTTTAAGCTGCAGTAATGACTGATGCGTATGTTTATACCGCTCCTTCAGTAGCAATCATGAGGTTATACTGCGTTTACTGTAGTACGACTTTCGAAAATTCTTGTTTTTTTTTGTTTTTTTATGCATATACATCGGCATCTGCGTTTTTTGTGCACGGACATTTGTGCCAATCGCACAAAAAAATTTTTTTACTAGAGACATACTGAAAACTGCGGAAATGTTTTAGGCCAAAAGTTTGATAAAAAGTTAACATTTAACGCATTAATTTTTTGTAAAAATCGTGCTCATTCCCCAACCTATTTTTCAGCTAACCATGCCAGTGAGAAAAGGAAAAACTGTGCAAAAAAATAGTTCACGAAATCCCAAAAAGAAATGAAATTCTTAGCTCTAGAATTGTTCAGGACACCGTTTTTTTCCTCAAATGGAGTCTTTTGAGGAAAAAAATTTCGAAATGAGGAAAAAAATTTTGGGTATGGTTCTCATTGTGGAAAAAATTTTAGGGAACTTTAAACCGAAAAGATGCGCTCTGGTGGACTTTAAAAGGTCGAAATTCTATCAATCAAGCTAGCTCGTTTCATTTTCTAATCGTTTACAGTCAATAATGTCGCCGAAAGGAGAGATTTTTCATCAATTCTCTCAATTTTTTCTCTCGATGATTGGAATTTTTTAAACGTTTGCAATCTGAACTTTTGCGTTTATTGAAAGCGGAAATTGAAGACATCATTTTAGACTGGGATTTTAAACTTTTGTTCACGAATTATCTGTTGGAGAGATTTATTTTTCAGCGTTTTAGAATATAAAAACCCGAAAGGAGCAAATTACACTGCATCCGTCTGATTTTAATTTATTTCCCAACGTTATGAAGGTTCATTTTCCAGCGTTTTAGAAAGTAAAAATCCAAAAAATTTTCCAGCGCTCTGCGCCGGACCAAGAACTAAATAAAATTAGATGATTCTAATCGGAATCACGGTAATGTTGATAGCGAATAAATTCATGACAACTCTATCGTTAACTTGCTTTATCCGCTCCTATAGAACACCAATATATTCTTCATGGGCTCTTTTTGACTAGAATAACCATAATTTTCTCAATTTTTTCCCTCATTTTTGCAGGTTTCTGACTACAAATACCACAAAATGCTTGGGTATGCTCATAAAATGCATAAAAAAGCATCTGTAGCCACATTATAAACGTTTTTAAAAATGAGGAAAATTTTTGGAGAATGAGGAAAAAAATTTTGCGTCCGGTTCTCGTGTGGAAAAAATCTTGGAGGAAAAAAACGGTGGTTCAGGAAGTTCAAATTGATTCAGTTTCCGACTTCAAAGTACAAACGAATATCTATGTTATTTATATTTAACAACCATGTGGAGAATAGAGAAAATAAAGTCGAAAATAGTGTTAATTTTCAATCGAAACATTGTACCATTATCAACGATATCAATTTTTCTATTTGAATCAATCAAACACAAAAAGTAAGAATTTCATTTTCAAATCCGAATCTGACTGAATGAAGAGAGAATATTCAGAATTTTTTTTCCACTCATCAGTCTTGACAGCCTATAAAGTTTGCTGCAAGGATACTAATACACTGTTCGAAAAGAGATCGTTTGCATTCGGGTCAAATATACGAATAGGAAATATTATAATCATTGATTCGGCGCAAAGTGCTGAAATTTTTTTGCATTTTAAGCCAGTAAAACGTCTAGAAACCAAGGAAATTTAATGTTTGACCAGCCAAAAAATTTGTGCCAATTGGGAAACAAAAACCATGTTTTGGCACACAAAAAAACACTGATCGGCATGGTTTTTTTGCACCAGCCAGGTTGCAATCACTGTTTTTTTTCTCCAAGATTTTTTCCACGTGAGAACTGGACCCAAACTTTTTTTCTTCAGTTAAATTTCAGTTAAAAGTTAAAAATGAGCTCATGAAGGATATATTGGTGTTCTACTGGAGCAGGTGAAGCATGTTAATGATAGAGTTCTTAGGAATATATCCATATTGACATTTCGGTGGTTCTGATTAGAATCATCTAATTTTATTTAGCTCTTGGTCCGGCACAGAGCACCCAAAATTTTTTTGGATTTTCACTTTCTAAAACGTTGGAAAATGAACCTTCACAATGTTGAGAAATAAATTAAAATTAAACTGATGAACTGTAATAAATTCCCCATTCTGGTGTGAAGCGCCAGAAAAATTTTTGGGTTTTATATTCTAAAATGCTGGAAAATAAATCTCTTCAATGGATATTCATGAACAGAAGTTCTAAAATCGCAGTCTAGAATGATGTCTTCAATTTCCACCTTCAATAAATGCAAAAGTTCAGGTTGCAAATGTTAAAAAAATTCCAAGCATCGAGAGAAAAATTGAGATAATTGATGAAAAATCTTACATTTGGGCGATATAATGAACTGTAACAATTAGAAAAGGAAACGAGCTAGCTAACTTGATTGATGGAAACTGTTGAGCATTAATCAGTAAGTCGAAGTAGATATGCTAAAGGCCGGCCTGATATAAAATAGTCAAGATTATACCCATGACTGGTGCGAGGCGTTGGAAGATTTTGACTCTTAAGTCCATCCAAATGCATCTTTTCAGTTTTGAATTCCTCGAAAATTTTTCCTCAATCAGAACCATACCCAGAATTTTTTTCTCATTTCAGAATCTTTTTCCTCAAAACACCCCATTGGAGAAAAAAACGTGGTTGCAATGTGCAACTTGAGGAAAAATTTTGATTGCACAGATAAATTTTTGGTTGCTCACTAAAATCAATAAATTTGCTTGAATTCATGGGAAAAACTATTGCAAACTAGTTTTTTGTATTTCATTTGATCTGCGTCAGTTTTAGGCATTTAAAACCCAGTTTTCTGAGTTTTGGAGACAGAACGAAAAGATTAGTATGACTGGACTAGAGTAATTAGTTTGGGGCTCAGCGCTGAAATTTTTTTCTGGATTTCAATATTCTAGAACGCTGGAAAATGAATCTTTTTACTTTTTATTTCCAGACAGAAGGTTTGATTTCTCAGTGAATTTAATAAATTTTTAGTCGGACAAACTAAAATTCAAAAACTAGGCGAGGGACCAAGAATTTTGATCTTCTAATGGGAAAAAATTTCTAGACTCAAAATGTTTTAATCTCATAAAAGTCGAAATTTTTATGAAGATGCAAAAAAATTTTGGGAAAACGACCGAGAAAATGTTAGTTCTCATCAAATTCATCAAGAAACAACACAGGATCAAATATTTATCCATAACATGTTGATAATTAAATAGAACCTATAAGCACTAATTAGAATGATCTCTTATAACCGCTCACTAGAATAATGTGAAAAATCATAAATGAATTTAAACCCAGCACGAAGCATTTTTCCTTAATTTTCAATCTGATATATCTGCAGGCAGTATCAATCATAATTATTTATCAAAAAATTTTCAAATGATTTGAAGCTCAAAAATGCGCAATAGGTATTTTACTTCGACTTGTATATTGATAATTATTTCCGGCTCTTAGCACCAGAAAAAAATTTCAGGTTCTGATATTCTATAGCGTTGGAAAATAAATATTTCAAATATCTTTTACCTGCATGAAACGTGTCCAATTTTTCAGTGAATTCAAATTTGGCAAACTGATTTTTCGGTGAATTCAAGTCTGGCAAAACTGCTGTACCCTAAGTTAAGCCTGAGGGAGATCTAGAAATTAAGAGCACATTCTACCCACAATCTCATAATTCAGCTCAAATGGTTAAATGTTTCCAGCGAGGGTGTCAATTTGTCATGTCAATGACATTTGTAAAGAAAAAGGTTATAATGGTGCGGAATTCATAAAAACCATTGTTTGCAAAATGTATGGGGACTTGCTGGCTAAATACAAATATTGAATTTTACGCACATATACAGATTCTACCCGTCAAACTCGAAAACTGCTGGAAGATCTAGATCCTACTGGCATCAAAATTCTCAAGTGTAAATACATTTTTGGTCCACTATAATCCATGTTTTATTAATAAATTCACTTTTATGCATTTTTAGATTTGATTGATGCATTTTACACGCCGCACCAAGAATGCATCCAGAATGCTGAAAATGGAGCACAAATCAGTCATTCAATGTTTCACGATGTGGCAGTAGATGTTATTGATGCCTCTAGAGCTCAAGCAAATGCTAATCAAGGATGAAAGCAAGTTTTATGATTAAATAATGTTTATATTGCTCTATGGTAAAAAGAGAGAGAGGTTGATGAATCTAAATTTCAGCATATATATGGGTTGACAACAGACATGCGTGGCAAGAATTTTCCAGGGGGATGGTCCATGGACTTTTTTGCCTGGAAGATAGAGGAGGGGGGTGAGCAAAAAAAATGTTCTGCAAGCCACATTTTTTGATGTGCTGCATCTTTTGATGTCAATACTTTTCAGGTATGAAAACATTTTTTAAATTTCGAACAAAAGTGATAACTTTATTTTGAGAAAAACGATCTTATGTGATTATGTACACATCATTTTTGGTCTGAAAGGAAATAGTAAATAATATTGGAATAAGTATGGCATGAAGGGCCAGAAAATTTTCCGATTTTTACCACTTTTGGCATGAATTTAATGCCCTGGATGCTAAACTTTAAGTTTCAAAAAATTCTGCTGGGGGTAGGGAACTTTCGACAGGGGGTACATACCCCCATGCGCATGCGTGGTTCTAATGTACACATGTTACTGAAAATCTGCATTAATTAATCAGAAGGTTGCTTAATATGCTGGTTTAGCAGGTTAGAAGGTCTTCTGACTTAGCAGGTTTGAGGATCACTTGATCTTTCAAAAAAACTTGTTTCAAGCAAGGAAGAGAAAGGTATGCAATGCATCTGAAAACAAGACAACAATGAAACTGAATTGTAAAATTTATTAGCATGCAAAGCACAATAACATCTGGAGTTGATATGTACATAGAATACAGATTTGAAAATTTTTGCTCTTCCCACAGGGCTAATCGGAAACAGTAGCATCTTGGGCACTTATTTAGGGTAATATGGTAGATTCAGAATGATGAGGAAGTTCAAAGCTGAGTTATTTCCTCCCTATCTTCAAAATTAATGGAGTCAGTGTTTTCTTAAAACATTATGCTGTGCAACACACCAAAGTATGTACCGTGTAACAAATTTGAACACTGCACAATTCTCATGGAAATGTTTTTTCAAGCATGCATCAGTCAACCTGTATAATCATACTATTTTTCAGACAAATTTTTGTTGACAATACTTTGTTTTATAAGCATGTCATCTGCAAACAAATGAAACCGAGTGTCAAGTTTACCGAACAGATATAGGATGAGGTAATTATACTCTTGTTTACCAAAATAGTTGTACAAGTTGAAACATTTGTAAATTTCAGCTGAGCACAATGCTGGACAGCTTTCGGATAAAAAAAGACACTCACAAAGAAAAACGACGTCACATTCAATTACAAAAGCAGAGTGTACTGTCAACTTCTATGCAATCGTCCCCACTTTTTTAAAGTAACGGTTTGTTTTATCATAAAGAGTTATTTATGCTTGCCTTTTTCAATGGAATGCAATGGAATCGATCACCAACAGCCTGAAAATCAACTTTTGATTGGAAAGGATAACTGTGATTTTGTAGAAAATGACCAAGGGTAGCTTCTAATGGACCATCAAAAAAGACAAGTATAAATGACCCTTAATGCTCTACTTTCACTATTAATGATTTATTTTTAGTACTTACGGGTGAGTTGTGCAATTTTTGATCTATTCCTCATTTTATTCATTGTAAAATCTGTTGATTCTGTTTTATTGTTAAACACTTTACTTTTTGTTGTTGGTGTTCACTATTTGTCTTTACGCGAAGATTTCGTGCAATATGATCTAATCAGTCTATTCATTGTTGATTACATAGATTTGTGTTGTTGTTATACCTGCATGAAATAAAATTTATCAATTTAGTTACTAGGGTGAAAAGAATATTGTAAAATTGAGTAAGGTATAGGATAACATCATGTCATAAAATTCTATAAGGCATGGCATAAGATCATTATAATAAAGTATACCGTATGGGATGGTCATGGCAAAATTCTGGAAAGTAGTTTATACGGTCTATTACAAATATTCATAAGATCTTGGACAATCTTATACATTTTTATACTTGACATTATATTATACCTTATACTTTTTTATAAAAATCCGAAACCCTGGGTCCACTATTACGGTAACTCTAAAGCCTGTATACTTAACTGTACGACCTATAAATCGACGAAGAAATTGACCGTATATGTTTACTGTACGACCTGTAAATTCTCCAAAAGTCGTCCGTATATGTTTACTGTACGACCTATAAGTCGGCCAAAAATGACAAATTATAGGTCGTACACAAAAGATAAGAGTATCCATAAGCGTACGACCTATATGGTCCGGCCTTACTACTCGCCCTAACTTGACATTACATGATCAGAACTGTCACAAGAATAAATCCATTTAAGGCAGAGATATTATTAAATTTTCAAATGGAAAAATTGAGAAGTAATTATAATGAATCGACAAAAAGTTTCAAAATTTTTTTATATCGGGCTGATATGGCTTTATGATCATGCAAGAAGTTCGTACAAGTTCAGTCTGTTATACATGTGAGAAACGAATTTAAGCATCATAAAGAAATTTCAGAAGCAAGAATAAAAAGAAAACTTTTGTCCGAACTGTTGTCTGTTCTCTAGTTTGAATGATTATGGGAAATTAATACTGTTGATTCCTCAAAACTCTCGGAGTTCTCAATATTGTGCTTGAAAAGCATATAATCAGAGCTGCGAGGTGTGTTTGGAAGGCGCATAACTAGTGTGTTTAATGGTTTGCATATTCACCTGGTACTGTATTGCAGGATATCTTCGATATACTTCTTACTATTATGATGCGACACTCGCAAGTGCTTGTTGTTTCGGTTTTACTCCCGCAAGTACGAAGATTACTGTTGGTCGTCGATCAGCGCAGAGCCAGAAAACTTGTCACGCAGCAGTGTTTTTTTTGTGCCAAAACATGGTTTTTGGCACAAAAAAATTGGAATGGCACAAAAAATTTTGAGCGTTTGTGCCAATTGGCACAAATTTTTTGGCTGGTCAAACATGAAATTTCCTTGATTTTTAGACCTTTTAGGGGCTGAAAATGCAAAAATTTTTGGGCGCTACACGCCGAATCAATGAATATAATATTTCCTATTCATATATTTGACCCGAATGCGAACGATTTCTCTTTGAACAGTGTATTAGTATTTTTGCAGCAAACTTTATAGGCTGTCAAGACTGATGAGTGAAAAGAAATTGTGAATACTCTCTCTTCATTCAGTCAGATTCAGATTTAAAACTGAAATTGTTACTTTTTGTGTTTGATTGATTCAAATAGAAAAATCGATATCGTTGTTTGATTGATTCAAATAGAAAAATCGATATCACAATGTTTGGATCGAAAATCGACACTATTTTCGACTTTATTTTCTCTATTCTTTACATGGTTGTTAAATATACATAACATAGATATTCGTTGGTAGTCGAAAATTGAATCAATTTGAACTTCATGAACAATTCTAGAGCTATTTAAATTGTCTCAGCATTCAATTTCTCTTTGCGATTTCGTGAACTATTTTGTTGCACAGTTTTTTCTCTTCTCACTGACATGGTTAGCTGGAAAATAGGTTGGGCACGATTTTTACAAAAAATTAATGCGTTAAACAATAACTTTTTATCAAACTTTTGGCCTAAAACTTTTCCGCAGTTTTCAGTATGTCTCTAGAAGAAAGAAAGAAGAAAGAAAGAAATTTATTAAATGCGAATAAATACACGAGTAAATGCAACTAATACAGAGTGACAAAAGCACGTGCAAATTGAGCTTTAAAAAACGACTCAATTTAGACCGAAAACAGGGCATGTTGTTTGAATGAATGATATCATTGGGTAGGGAATTCCAAACATCAATATTTCGCGAGCAAAAATCATGTTTTAAAGTGTTAGAGTTATATTTCGATTTATACAATTTAAATAAGTTAGACGCACGATAATTGAATGGACTCAAAGTGAAAAATAAGTCTGGTGGAATAACTTTAAATTTCAAAATTAAGAACATGTAAGATAGGTCGATACACGTACGTCTAAATTCAAGGTCATCAAGGCCAGATTTGTTGAGGCGCTCCTTATAGCTTAAATCTTTTTAAGCTATAAGGAGCGCGCGTTTTTTGTGCCAATGGCACAACAAAATGGCACAACAAAAAAAAAATTTGACACAACAAAAAAAAAAATTTGTGCCAATGGCACAAAAAAAAAATTTTTTGTGCCATTGGCACAAATTTTTTTGGCCTCTTGTGCCAATTGGCACAAATATCCGTGCACAAAAAAAAAACGCTGTCACGCAGTCACCGCACTGTTTTTTTCCACATTTGCACTATGATGTGGAAAAAAAATCTGGAGTGTGGAAAAAATTTTTGGGGTCTTTCCACAAATTTGGAAAAAAAATTTTGGGTTTTCATATTGAAAACATGCATTTTGGTGCATTTTGGGGTCCAAACTCCAAAGCCAAAGGTACTACTGTGCGAGGTGCACACCACCTTATAGCATGTGTAGTACTAAGTAGGCTTAGGCATACCTGTACTTGGGGGTTGGGGCAGGGCCCCCCCCCAACTTGGCCAACCTAGTACCCAAAATCATTCCCCCCCAACCCCCCCCCCCCCCCAGTTTTGAAAAAATTGAAAAAATTTTCAAAAAAGTGTATGTTTTTTGGCCATTTTTGGGAAAAATTTCGACTTTTTTTCTCCCCCCCCCAAATTTCGGATTTCTACCCCCCCCCCCCCAACTGGTCGGAGGTCTTACAGGTATGGGCTTAGGCTTAGGGCCTAAGCTAAGCCTACTTTTATTACTATACTTGACGTCTGCAACCTGCTTACTGTATATATACTTAGTACTACACACGCTATAAGATGGGTGTGCACCTCGCACAGTAGTACCGGTACAAATCTCAAAATTTTCTGGCGCTTCGCCCCGGTTATAATTTGGATAATCATCATTATTCATTCAGTAGCTCAGGCGCGGCTTTTATCATGTCTACCTTCATTTATCACTTAATCTATAATAGTTTTCATCATCCTGAACGTATTATCTCATGTTTTAATTGGTATTCTTCAATATTTTATTATGATATTTAATGATGATTCGCATTTTTCCTTTTGAGAAAGATCAATACGTCAAGTCTCTATGCTTTTTGATGCGATTATTTCTTTGCTAACGTAAAATCAATTCAAAAGCTTCATGGAAATTCGGAAATTTATACTCTTCTTACTGATATATTTTCGACCAAGTTCATGAGAGTTTACAACATACCTGTAATGACCTCCGACCAGTTGTGGGTGGGGGGGGGGGGCGCAAATCCGAAATTTTGCGGGGGGGGGGGGGGTAGAAAAAAAGTTGAAGTTTTTCCCAAAAAAGGCCAAAAAACACTTTTTTGCAAACTTTTTTAATTTTTTCCAAACTGGGGGAGGGGGTTAAATGATTCTGGGTACATGGTTGACCAAGTTGGGGGGCGGGTCCCCCCCACCCCCCCAAGTACAGGTATGGTTTACAAATAAATTACAGATTTTAAAATTTGGGGTTTCACTTGCCATCATAGAGGACTTGACCATCGATTTCTCATCTAGTTCAAAGTCAATTATGCTCTTGAATAGTTTGCTAGAAAATTTGTTCCACAATGCTAGTAGATTGGGCTTTAAAGTCGAGCATTTCAATTTTTTTCCATTTTAATGAATTAACCTTTAAAAACACCGGAAGGCTTGAAAAAGCTCAAAAACAGTGCGATAAAGCGTCTGTGAGCATTTTTAAGCGAAAAAATGAAGATTTCAAGACGAAAAAAAATTTTTCCACATGTGGAAAAAAATTTTGACCCCTTTCCACATTTACAGTGAGTCACCGTTTTTTTCTCGAATGTTGTTTTTTGGCGGAAAAAATTTCGTAATGAGGAGAAAAATTTTGGGGAATCCAAAACCGAAAAGATGCGTTTTGGTGGACTTAAAACCGTCAAAATCTCAAAATTTTCCGATGCTTCGCTCTGGTCATGGGTATAATGATATGACCAGGGTTGGCAAGGGTTTGGTTTTTTGGTTTTTTTGGTTTTTCTCCAAAATCACTGGGAAACTGTTTTTTCACATTACTCGATCTTTTAGGCATATGTTGGTGTCTATCTAAATCAACATAACCATTAATTTAGTTGAACTGACTTCAGTACAACGTGGCAAAAAGTCGTATTTTTATGATACATTTCCCATACCTGCATACATGTAATTGGGGGGGGGCGAAGTGCTATGGGAACCCCCCCCCCCCAGAAATCGTCGACCATATCGCTAGCCATTGGGCGACCGCCCCCCAGTGTTTTCCAATCCTATGGCTAGCCATATGGTAGCTGTTTGAACCCCCATACTTTTGGTTGGAAAAATACTGAAAAATGTAAATTTTTTGATGAAAAATGTCAATTTTTAAACAAAAGATGGTCAAAAATGTGAATTTTCTGGGCGCTTCACGCCATGAACACATTTTTTCGGTCTTTCTAGAAAAAAATTACTATTTTTTGAACTAATTTTCGGACTTTTTTTGCGAAAAAATCAATTTTGTTTCATCTTAAAGTCCTCGCTTTTTCACTTAAAAATGTTCATAAACGCTTTATTTAAGTGTTTTTAAGCTTTTTAAAGCATTCTGATAATCATTTTCATCACCGTTTTTTTACTCGAAGATTTTTTCCACTTGAGAAACGGACCCAAAATTTTTTTCCTCATTATCCAAAAATTTTCCACATTTCTAAAAACGTTTATAGTGTGCGTACGGATGCTTTTTTATCCATTTTAGCAGCATACCCAAGCATTTTGATACCTTTGGATTCAGAAATCTGCAAAAATTGGGAAAAAATTGAGAAAATTCTGGTTATGTTAGTCGAAATGAGCTGATGAAGAATTATTGGTGTTGTACAAGAGCGGAGAAAGCATTTCAATGACAGACTTTTCATGAATTTCTCCTTTATTAATATTTCTGTGGTTCCAATTAGGATTCTCCAATTTTATTTAATTTTTGGATTCTAAAACATTTGAAATTGAACGTTCACAATGTTGGGAAATAAATTAAAATGCAACTGTTGAAGTACAATTTGTTCCCGATGCTGGTGCCAAGCGCTGGAAAAATTTTTCAGTTTCTATATTGTAAAATGCTGGAAAATAAATCCCTCCAATGGATATTCGTGAATTGGTGAATGAATAGAAGTTCTAAAATCACAGTCTAGAATGATGTCTTCAATTTACACTTTCAATAAACCCAAAAGTTCATGTCAAAAATGTTGGAAAATTCTAAGCATCGAGAGAAAAAATTGAGAGAATTGATAAAAAATTATTTTTTTAGCAAAATACTGACTGTTAACGATTAGAAATTGAGATGATCTAACTTGATTGATAAAAATTGTTGATAATTAATTGGTAGGTGGAAGTAGATATGCTAACGGCCGCGCCTGATAGAAATAATGATTATACCGCTGAGCAGCGCAAAGTGCCAAAAATTCCGAGACTTTGACTTTTTAAAATCCACCAAAACGCATCTTTTCGATTTTGCATTCCTCAAATTTTTTTCCACAATGAGAACTATACCCCAAATTTTTTTCCTCATTCCCAAATTTTTTTCCTCAAAAGACCCCATTTGAGGAAAAAACGGTGATTCTGATCATACATCTCAAAAATTAGATTTAAATTTTGTGATTTAATTAGATTTGAATTTTGTGATTTAAATTTAAATTTCAAAATTAAATTTAAATTTTGTCATTTGCAGTAAATTTTCTGAATTTCCAATTCGTCCAAAAAAATATGGGATTCCGAATGTCCAAATCTTTTATTTTTTAGGCTTTTCGCCTAGTCGAATAATCTTTATCGGCCTGCAATCACCACATTTTTCCAGGAGAATGATCATCTTCCAGATTGAGCGTCCACATTTTGCCGTTAACGACGCCGATAGACGTCGTTAATCAATGTCGGAAATGCGAATTTTTCCCTTTCGTTTATTGACTAAGCATAATTTTTTGCATCCAAGTTGCTTTTCTGCTCTTTGTCTTTTTATGATTTTGTTTATTTTTTCTGTTTCCTTTTTGTTTGTTTTATATATACGTATCCATGCTCTGATTCCCTTTTTTGTATTTTTCTGCGCTGCACATCTTATTTTTCTTCCTTTTCGACGCTTTTTGTCGTGAATATGATTTTGTTTTTATTATTTTTTACCCTTTAAAGTTTTCCTTTTTCTCGTTTGTTCTTATTCTTTTTTCTGTGTTTTCATGCATTTGTATTTCCCATGATTCGTTTTCTTAGATGCTATTTATAGTCTTTTGTTCTTTACTTTTGTTTTTTAAATCTTTTCCATTATTCAGTTTGTCATTATCCCCTTCTTTTTTTTTGTTTTCTACTGTTTTGTTTTGATTTTTGCTTCTTTTTTGTGCCTTTTTTTCGTCTTTGGTTTTATTTTCGAGTATTTTTTTTCATTTTCATTTTTTTCCTATTCTTGATTGTTTTTCTTTTGGTTCATGTTCGTGATTTTTTTCTTTTTTTGTTGTTATTTATTTTCTGATTTTTTCCGTTTTAACCCCAAAAACCAACAAAACTCATACTACACTATACAATTTCGATGATCTTGAACCCATTAACGCAAAACTAAACTATCTAGCAGACAAAACCCAGGAATTCAAAATCCAAAATTTCAAAAACGTATGGAGTGAATTATGCAGACAGGCACAGCGTCACCTTGATCTAGTATGGCAAATTTTGCGCCTTGATGCAACCCTTGGGGCACGTGCATTCCTACAACAAACTGACATAATAGCAGAATTCACAGGAGATGCCCTCACAGTCTGGCCCTGTAAGCAGGTAAATGCATCCAAAGTCTTTTACAACCATAAAATCAGCGACACATGCTACAAACTTTTACCTATTCTGGTGGGAACGGAACTCATTGTTTTGAACCCAGGAGGAAACAATTTGACCCCTTTCTCACGAACCATCGACTGCCATCACACGCATGTAGCCCTTTAAAAACATAATAATACATGGGTCAGCAAAACAGGATCCCCACATGTCACTGATCTACCTTTAGAAATCGTCAGGAACCAAAATTTTTCCCTCTTTCATTTTAACACACTTGCAATTTTTCAAGATCAACTCACAACCATTTCAACCAACTTACTCTTTTTGGAACAATACATTTACAAAACTCACACACTTGAAAACATTGTTAAAAAACTCATCAATTACACCGCCCAAATGTTTCCTAACTCCCATACAGTTTACAACATGATCTCAGGCAGTGGCCACGCAATCTGCAATACCCTCTCTGGCGCTGGTCAAGGCATAGAACATGTAATAACTGGCACTACCCAAAGCCTCACAGACGGATTAAATAATTTACTCAAAGGACCCCTGCAAATCATTATCAACCTTGCCCTTATTACTGTAGTCATTGCAGGCATCTTTTACTCTTTTCTCATTCTTCGAAAATATTTCCCTTCACCAAAACATCATCTTACTAATGAACATGCGTATGAAATACCATCATACAACAGACATTTACATAAGACCATTCCCCCATCATTCAGCCACGCTCTCTTGGAATTAGCTAATCGTTGCAGGGCCGAAACTCAGCAGAAATACGTCTTTGTCGATATTGATACCCCCAGAACTCCTGCAATCGAACTCATAAATCAAATCCAGCAATCTGGCTCAACTAAGCCATCCCAAAACATATCTGAGAAACATACTCCTCTTGTCCCGATCACACTAAATGGCAAACTAATCACAAAAGGAATGATTGATACTGGTGCTGTATACTCACTCATTGATTCGGGACTCGCTCAAATCCTACATCTAGACATGAAACCCCCGCTAGTCCAAGCCAAAGCAGCAAATAACCTTCCGATTCACTTTGTTGGAACCACTTTTGTTACAGTAACAGCCCAAACTATCCAGGAAACAATAATGGTCCATGTCCAAAAAGACTGCACAGCAGACGTCCTCCTAGACAAAAACTTTCTCAGTCGATTTTAAGAATACACTATCAACAATCAGAAGTCCCAGATCAAATTTGGCAATGTCATACTACCTTGTGATGGCCTGGAATATAGTCCCCTTTCGACCCGTGGTGGAACCTACTTAGACGAGAAACTAGAATTACCACCCCGTACAGTCACCGAATTTACTGTCCCCCTGCCCAAATCGTACTTACAAGTTTAACAGCTTGAATTCACTCCAAAACCCAAACAGAATGCCAAAGTTCATTTCGCAGCTTATGTTTCTGAAAACCAAAACAGTTGCATATGTATCTCGGTCTTAAACACACAAGACACAGCCCAAATTCTTTACCCTCGAACATGCATTGGTACAGTCTCATGTTACATCCCAAAACAAGACTCTTCCGCTAAACCAACCCCGCTCGACGCAAAACCAGCCATACTGTTTTGATACATTCACATGGTTAAAAGAAAACATTAACTCAACCTCCAGTGACCTCACAGAAGCAGAAAAAACCAACTCCTATGCACCCTATCAAAGTATCCTACATTATATGCTAAATCCAAAATGGACATAGGTAGAACCACCCTTGTTTCACATACAATCGACACCAATGGCTCCCAACCCTTATGTAGACACTTTTTTCGGACTTCCCCAAAGGAAAAGCAAATCATACAAGCAGAAGTTGAGCAACTCACAGCAGTAGGTGTCATAAGCCAGAGCAACTCTCCATGGTGCACCAATACAGTTTTAGTCCCCAAAAAACATGGCAGCCATCATTTATGCATTGACTTTAGAGGCCTCAACAAGGTAACCAAAAAAGATACCTATCCCTTGCCCCGCATAGACGAAATTCTGGATACCCTGCATGGAATGGAATATTTTATGTCTCTTGACCAATCCAATGCCTACTATTCCATTCCAATTGCACAAGCAGACATAGAAAAAACTGCCTTTAATTGCCCAGCCGGACAATATCAGGTTAACTATCTCCCCTCTGGTCTTACCAATGCTCCAGCCACATTCCAAAGGTTAATGGATGTTATCCTCTCATTATTGCAATGGAACACATGCCTTGTCTATCTCAACGATGTTTTAGTCTTTGCAGAATCCCATGCCCAAATGCTGGAACGTTTAGACACCATTCTCGCCCATTTCTCCCAGGCAGGCCTTAAACTCAACATACAAAAATGCAAATTTTGCCAGCCCCAAGTCCAATACCTAGGCCACGTCATTTCTCAGCAAGGCATTTCACCAGACCCCAATAAAGTACAGTCCATTTATGACATACCCACACCCAAAAGCTCCAAGGAAGTCAAGTCATTCATCAGCCTACCCTCTTATTATCGCAGATTCATCCGGAACTGCTCCAAAATTTCTAGCCCCTCACAGCATTGCTCAAAAAGAATTTGGACTTTTCCTGGGGGCCTGAACAGCAGAACGCATTCACTAAACTCAAAGAGTTGCTTATTCATGCCCCAATACTACAACATCCGGATTTCACAAAACCATTCGTTTTGCAAACTGATGCCTCAAAACTTGGCATTGGTGCCATTCTGAGCCAACTAGACAGTAAAAGTCAGGATCGCCCCATCGCTTTTGGGAGCCACACATTGAACCCCGCAGAACGCAATTACCCATGAGTTGGAAACCCTTGCTGTAGTTGAGTTTATCAAGTATTTCCGCTCCTATCTATTCCAGCAACATGTTATTGTTCACACTGACCATACTGCAGTTCAGGCAGTCTTGCAGAAAGAAAACGCCTCCCCTCACATTGCCCATTGGGGATTAGCCCTCTCTGCTATACAGCTGGACATCCGACCTAAGAAAGGCATTGCTAACTGCAATGCAGATGCCATTTCTCATTTTCCCTCAGAAACAGTGAAGCGATCCTTTGACATTGAGCAATTCGAAACCCGCCCTGAGATATCAGCCATTGATTCTGTCCTCGAAGCCGAAGCAACTGAACAAGAGGAACAACAGAAAAATTTTGCTGAACTTCAAGGCACGGATGCAACTGTCAAAAATATTTTAGCAAAAATCGTCAAAAAACACCCCCTTACTATGATCAAATTCGCAGTGCATCAAAACAAGTCAACAAACAGGCAAAACTATACATCCCCAAATCCCAAATACAGGATCTCATCGCCTCCCATCATGACAGCAAGTTTACAGGTCATTTTGCATTCCGGAAAACCCTACACTTGCTCCGGCAAAAATATTTTTGGCCCCAGATGAGCCGTGATATCAAACGTTATTGCAAAATCTGCCATCCATGCCAGACACAGAAAGCCCTTGGGCACAAAATACATGCGAATCTTGTACCAATTCAGCCGACAGCCCCATTTGACAGAGTTGGTGTTGATTACTTTTGTTCAGAAATTCATAAAACATAAAATACCAACCAACAAACAAAATAATATCATCATAACACAAACAACATAGTTCAGATTGAAAGTTGTGATATCAAAAAAAATCATGTTATCAAAGAAATTTTGTAAAATGATTAACTATAAACTATTTCAAATTGCAGTGGCTTGAGTTTTAAAAATTTACACAGAAATCATTCAAAATAGTAAATTTTTCATTTGATGAATGAAAAAATACTTCTCATATATCATTGAAGAATACAAGTATAGATACCAAGAAAATTTTTAAAGAATTCCAAAAACTGTGGTCAGATATAGCAAAATGCACAAAACATTACATACCAAACAATGGTCAAAACAATGTTTTTCACACACACAAACACACTCGATATAATTTACATTAACAATTGAAGAACTGGTAAAAAAATGCTAGATATCAGTCGTGTTTTAAAAAAATCAGCAAACAGATCAATTACAACTGATTTTAAGGTCAAATCACTCAAACTTCAGAATTTCCCAAGAAAACATTCAATAAAGTAAGTTTTTCAATAAATAAATGTACAAAGATTTCTTCAAAGAAGAATTTTAAAAAGTCAGAAATCCTAGAAAAATTTCATTAAATATAGAATAGAAAAATTCGAGATTTCCAAGAAAACCTAACTAAAAATTGAAACATTAAAATTAAGGGTTCATAGACTTCACAGGTTAATTATATCTATCCTCCAGTCACTAATCTATCTTCCAAAAACCATCTTTTCCCATCAATTCGACCCTGCTGAATTCAAAAATGACCGTAGTTTTTTTGTATGACCGAAAAAATTCCGCCAAAAACCCATCTAAACTCGGAATTTTAGTGTAAACGATACATTTTTCGGACAAAACCCCTCCAACTATCCTCCAGTACGACTTCTATCTTCCAAAAACCATCTTTCCCCATCAATTCTACCCTGCTGAATTCAAAAATGACCATAGTTTTTTGTATGACCGAAAAAATTCTGCCAAAAACCCATCTAAACTCAGAATTTTATTGTAAATGATACATTTTTTGGACAAAACCCCTTCAACTATCTCCCACTCATACTTCTGTCTTCCAGAAACCATCAACTATACAATGTGTAATTACAAAACTATACAAAATACAAATAAAAATAATAAAAATATCAAATATATACAAAATGGACTGAATACATACAAAACGAAAATTTACAAAAAATATTTACAAAATTTCACTTAAATACATTTTTATATTTACAAAATTGAGTGTTGGATCGTGGCTTTGACCACGTTTTTTGATGCAGCGTCTGATGGTCAAGAGGCCACAAACATCCCACTTCTTCCCCAGCGACTCGAACAGACACCCGATCGAATACATGTCTGTCCAGACGTCGAAGGGGATTATCTTCTGTCTGACGCTGGGATGAATGTGGCCACACTGCTCAAAATCCAACGTTGGCAGGCTGCTGTAATTCAAAAGAGATAAATTAGACAACATAAGTAAAAAATCAAATCGGAAATTACTTGTCATGACGACTTGTGGCGAATCCAAAGTCAATGAGTCGAACCACTCCATTGAAATTGGCCAAAAAGTTGTCCGCCTTCAAGTCGTTATGTAGCAAACCGTGATCATGTAGTTTGGAAACACAGTCTGAAACATCGATCAACAGTTGTTTCAAGTTACAAGCCTTAGTATGATCTAGTTTGTCCAAAGTATAGAAATTATCATTCTCTGTATATAGAGAAAAGATAAGCACTTTTGACACTATGTCAATAGCAAAACCATGACAGAAATCAGAAGGAGCCTTCTCTAAATACACTTTGTGAATGAACATTTTATTCTCAAACTGGGGAAACTTTTTGAATTTCTTGATAGCAATGTTTCTTGGTTGTAAAAACAAAAAGCATGTGCACATAAAAGGAATTCACACTAAATTTTACATAGTTGCCAGAATTCAGAAGCATTTCAGAAAGACTAACCTCAAAAACAGTAGCAGTATTGCTTTCCAGAGTTTTTTGTACATGACCTATTTGCACATGTACAAACAGCAGCCAATATTTAATTTGTACAATTTGTACATCACAAAAATAGGTGTAAATAAGAAAATGAAAAGCATATCAACATAAAGGAATTCACACTAAATTTTATATAGTTGCCAGAATTCTGAAGCTTGCCTTACAAAACAGAAAAATTTAGCAAGATCATAGCTTTTCAAAAAGACTAACCTCAAAAACAGTAGCAGTACTGCTCTCTAGGGTTTTTTTTGTACATTATCCATTTGCACATGTACAAATGGCAGCCGCTATTTCATTTTTACAATTTTCACATGACAAAATAGGTAATAATAAGAAAGCTGTATTCCTACACATCATAGCCAGATACTAATAAACAAATCAATGTGATTTTCAAATTTTATTTATAACTACAAGAATTTCATTAAAATTGAGCAAAAAAATGAAATTTGTAAGTTTCAATTCTAATTCAAAAGCACTGTGGAACAAATTTTATAGAAAGCTATCCAATAGCATAATGAATTTGCATTACATGATAAATCAATGTTCAAGTCATCTGATAAGTGAAAGCCTGAAAAATATGTCATCTTTATGGCACAAAGCACCAGAAAATTTTTGTGTATTGACATGACAATGCTAGAAAATTGATTTTCAAAACATTTATTTCAAGAATTAGATTTGAATTTTTTGTTCAAAAGTCATAATTCTTAGAATTTTATTACTGTCATGAACTTGGCTGAAAGGATATGAGTGATAGTGCAGAAATTCCCAAAAACTTCAATGAAGCTTCCAAATCAATTTTATGAAAACAAAGGAATAATTGCTTTGAAGTTTGGAGACTTGATGCATTGATCTTCCTCAAAAATTGTTTCAAGGGAAAACTGTGAATCTTCATTAAATATCAAGATAAAATATTGAAAATTACCACTTACAGCATGAGATAATACATTTGAGATTATTAAAACTACTATACATTAAATGTTAGGTGAAGGTAGGCTTTTTAAAAGCCATGTCTAATAATGATTATTAAAGTTATAACCGGTGTGAATGGCAGGAAAATTTTGGGATAATGAACTTCTAAAACACACCAAAATGCATATTTTTTGGACCTTATCCCCAACATTTCCTTCCTTAAATGGGAAAGAGTCATTTGAACATGTACAAATGACCACCTCAATTTCATTTCGGCCCAAAAATTTTCATTTGCCTCCTGAAAAAAAAACACTGCTGCCCTCCCTGATTTTTCACTAACATGATAATGGGCACTGGTGACAATGTCCAGTGTCACAAGAGCAAGAAAAACACATAATCAGTTTGACTAAAAATACATAAATTTTGTTCATTCATACTTTTCTCCTTTTGACCACCTAATACCAGTGACACCATTGAACCATCCACCACAAATGCCAGCACTATGTTGGGCAACCTAAATATAAGTAGGCTAATATCAAGACCTTGAAAATGATTATATTCTCACTCTACAGAGGCACCCATGCCCTCAATTCCAAAGAAGCAGGACTTAGTGACACTATTCCTGCTTTTGGTAAATTTCTCCATTAAGACATTGGTGACAAATTTCTCAGAAATACACTGTCCTACATGTTTGACAATAGTCTCATACAGAGTTTGAAAGTTGATCTGAAGACAAAAATAATTTCAAAAATGAATATAAATGTTCAGTGTAAATTCTAACCTTGATAGCAGTGTTATTGCTTTTTCTGTAATTTTTGTTAACCACACCTTAGATTTTCTGCTTGGTAAGCATAGAAGCTTTAGTCATTTTTAATAAATCTGTAAAGAAGTTATTAATCTCGTGCAGCTCAGTGGATTCTGACAAACTTCTGGCACATAAGAGCTCATTTGAAAGCCCATAAAGTTCTGTGTCTAATGGTGTGAAAAAATCAGCATGATCTTTAGAAGTGACTCTGCTATTGATGATCAAATCATCAGGTCAGGTTTTACTGACAATGGTCTTGTGACAGGATATACTGCCAGATCAGCTCAAATTCAACATGTAAATTTTGAGTTTAGGAACTTCTAAATTGCACCAAGATGCATATTTTCTGTACCTTATTCCCAAAATTTTCTTCCCTAAACAGGGAAAGAGTTGTTTGTACATCTACAAATGACTACCTCAATTTCATTTGCCCCAACAAATTTTCATTTGTCTCTGGCAAAAAAAACACTAGCTGTACCTTGAGGAAGGATAAGCACTTTTGAAGCCATGTCAATAGCAAAAGTGCGACAGAAATCAAAAGGAACCTCCACTAAATTCACTCTATGAATGAACATCTTATGATCAAATTGGGACAATTCTTTGAATTTGAGCCCATGAAATTTTACATCTAATGGTGTGAAAAAATCAGCATGATCTTCAAAAGTGACTCTGCTATTCATGATCACATTGTTCAGAATCAAGGTTTACTGACAATGGTTTTCTGGCACAATATGCTGCCAGATCGGCTCAAATTGAATAAAAAGCAAAATAAAAGCTGTGAATCAGATTAGACATAATTGTTGTAATGTACTCACTCTATTTAGTAGTATAATACCCACACAACATGATCTGGAAAGCATTCAACAAATGAAGGTGAGTAGGAGACAAAAGTGAGTGAGACACCCTGTTGCATAGGAATTGTCATTAGCGTATAGGTGATGGCTGCAATCTGATTTTATTTTTGATTCTGTGATAAAAACTATCCTACATACTTTCAATTTAATGTTTTATCATCAGAAGCAAAGTTTCAGTATCATGAAGACAAAAAAGTGCTTCATCTAAATTTTTTTGTTACAAAGTTAAAGAATTATACAAGACAACATAACAGGAAATTATAATAAATATTTGGAAAATTGTTTTTGAAGTGAGATTGGATGAATTCAGAAGAGTCATGAAAACACAAAAGACGTACTGATAAATTTTCTGGAATAATTCAAGTTTATGGTATTTTCTTATTTCTCTCAAAAAATCAGTGTCTGGGGTTTTCTATCATGCTGGACATGATTCTGAACTTGAAATAAGTGGCACTTATGGACTCTAGTAGTCAAAAAGTCGACAAAACATAAATTATGCAACGGAGCAAGAGAAGGCAATTTTCACCACTAAAATTGCATTAAATAAAAATTTAACCACTACATGCCTAAGCCTAGTCCTGAACCTGACCCTAAGCCTGAACCTAAGCAGTAGCCTTGACCCTAAGCTTGAACCTTAGCTTAAACCTGACATTTTTCGACTTTTTGACCACTGAGTTCATGAGCACCACTTATTTTGAGTTCAGAATCATGTCAAGCATCATTGAAAACCCCAAAATCAAGTTTCTTGTGGAAAATGAGAGGAAATAACAAAAAATTTCACAATATCACTGCAAAAAAGCATTTAAGATATCCATTTTCTCAACTACTCAACCCCCCATTAATCAGTTCCCAATTTTTGCTGCCATCTAAACTAAAATTTTCCTCATGTTTCAGGCCTCCTCAAGATGGTCAGGTTTCCAGCACTGGCAGAATACCAGAAACTTGAATATACCCGATTCTCTGAGTAATTCATTACACCTAAGAAATGGTACTGTTGTTAATACAGTCAGATAAAAAAAATCATAATGAAAAACCCAAAAAACAAGCACAAAATGTGAACCTAAAGAGAGGATAAATTCAAAACAAGGACAACTGGAAATTAGTCAATAAAAGCCTAACATGTTTATCACTGATTCGACAAATCTTTTTAGAACTCTAATTTTCTCATTTTTATTTGTCATCTGTACAACAAGTTTTGAATGAGAAGTTATGATCTCCAGATACACAACGAACTTCACTATTACACACACACCATAAACACAATCCAATCAATCAAAAAAAATCATTGTGAGACCCTGAGCATATCTACTTCACTTAGTAGTTAGTATTTGGTAGTTGTAACCACCTAGGATGTCTCCTGTCATGATTAAATCAGTTTGTCTTCAATACTCCCTCTTAGTAATGGATGCAAATCAAGATTTCTTTGATTTTTTCATAAAATTATTCCGTTAATTTTTTCAGTCTTTTTTATAATTTTCTTTGCATTCAAAAAAGGATTTAACCACCATCAGTTTTGAACAGTTCTTACTGGTTGAAAAAATTCAAATTTTTAGTTGCTTGCCTAATTTTTCAATTCATGTCACATGCTTCATTTTCCAGCATTCTAGGATAAGAAAAATTCAACAAGGCACTCGGGGCCCGAAGTTTATTTATAAGTGATTTCCAATCAGAAATTTCCATGTATTAGATCATTCAAAATCATTTTTTTGACATTTTGGCATCATTCACTTGACCATTTAAACATACCGGTAAGAGGTCCAACCAGTTGAGGGGGGTTGGAAAATGTCAAAAACTTTCTCTTCACCAATTTTTTCTAATTTCTCCAAGTTTGGGGGAATTAGGTATAGGGTTGGCCAAGTTAGGGGCATACATCCAACAGAGTCCAGAGGTCTGGGGGGAGTTGGGCGAGTTGTTTGGGGCCGGGGGCAGTGTTTTTTTGTACTCGGTCCATTTGTACTGGTACAAACAACCTCTGAAAAATGGTTTGTACTCCAAAATTTGCAAAAAATTGCTAGAGAGCATTCATTGTTATAAAATGCAAAAAACATGCTGTGAAATACGTTGGCTATTTTCACGAGACACATAGGAAGGCCAGGAATTCAGACACATAAAACACTTGATCATGAGACACAGAACATGCACTAGTAAAATACTCCATAAAAAGCTTTTATTATGCTATGGCCGCTAGTACGTCGTTATCAATGGGGACACGCCCATTATTGATACTGATGGCTGTTGGGTGACAAAAATTTTTTTGTCCTAAACTTTTTGCTTGTACCAGTACAAATGAAGCCAAAATTTTCATTTGTACTTTGGACCATTTTGTTTGTAAAGTACAAATGAAAAAAACACTGGCAGGGGGGTAAATTTAGTGTAAAGTAAAAAAAGCAGGGGGTGTGGGGGGCGCAGCCCCCCGCATTTTCAAAAATTTAATCATCCCTTTTCCTTCAATGATCTCAATGAAGTCAAACTCTCTCATTATGTTGATCGATTAATTTTTTCCTTCTTTTGCAGACTATACCAAGTTATGGCCAAAGATTGGAGCGAAGCAACAATGATTGAACTCATATGTTATATTTTTTTTATATATTTCATTAAAAATTTCCAAAACTAATGTCTATTCCTCTAATTTCCTTGCAGCTCTTAAAATAGCGATATTAAATATGCCACTTATGTCATTAGATTCACACTTCCACATGTACAAAATACTGTTCAGAAGTAGACTCGCAAAAAAAATGAAAAAGTTCACATCCAAAAAACATACCTTATTAATATAAATATTCAGATGTCTCGCCACGCTCAAATTGGAGAATAGCGCTATGGAGCAATGACGAATATGTTTTGGCTCCTAACCAATTCAGGTGGACACTGCCAGCTTCGAAAAATTTTTCGTCATTCAACGAGTCAAACCCATCAAAAATGCAAACATTATTGGTCGTTTTTCTCATATTTTGGTCGATAAGACATCGGTTTAGCAGTGATATTTTTCTGTAAAAATAAACCTCATCCCTATAAAGTCAGTTGACTACCAAATGCACTACTCCAAAACATTGCTTCCAGGTTTTCAATACAAACAATAGACTGAAGTATAAGTCATCATCTTTCATATAATTTTCACATTTGTCGGAATGTCCCCTGCTTTAAATTGTAAAGCACATTGACGCTTAACATCAGACATACTTTTTCTAAATGTACAACCTGCAATTCTTGGAGTTATAAAATTTAAAAATTGCAATGCTCTTAAATTTCCGTCAGGTAGTGGGTGTTAGAGCAATAATTTTCCAACAAATGAATGGAAAATGATTAGTGTAGTGCATTTGTTAGTTTGTTAGTGCATGTTGATTAGTACCGCTGTGATTGCGACGTGCATCTGGGTCCTAGAACAGTGGATAGTATAACAGTTACGCCATATTCGGTGGATATACTCATAGCCGTGCTGACCAAGCAGCGTGCCAGCTGAAACATTAAATAAGCAACACAACAACTAGGTTCAGAGTTTGTCCAAATCAAAAAATTTACCGCGTTGGCATTTGTAGTCTTATAATTTGTAGAGCCGTCAAAATCAACTAAATTGTTGACTCCGAAATGAATTATAATGCACCATTCGGGTACGATGCTCAAAATCTGAGTGAACGTTGCCATTCTTTTCAGGCTCGCGCTGAGCACAGACAATGTCCTTACGTTATCGATTTGTACTTCGCCTATAATACTGTCGCCGAACAGAATGTACCGAGGGTACGCCAATGATCTTATATTCTGCCAAATTTGGCCAGACGCATTTCGGCCTTCGCCTTTTTGACCAGAAAAAAGTAAGCAAAATTCAGTGCACATTGCAATATAGAGCCTGACTTATAATAGTTACCCACGCCCCAAAATTCATCCCTCACCAACTCGACGATACACTTTCCTGCCGTCTGCCGTAAAAAATTTCTAAGGTCTCCATTTTGAGAATACTGTCAAAATAGTAGCACATATAATTTTTTCATTGACCACAAAATTCATTTTCAACTAACTTTATGTTTGTCCAAAGCAAGCATGATCCAAAATTTGATAGCCTCTCATTTTGCATCTTTTATTGCGCATTTTTTCATTTTCAAAGGTTGTATTTCTTTCATCATTTCTGAGATTAGAATATTTAAAAAAACTCCAAGAATTGATAAATAATCTGACAAATAAACTGTATGTACACTTATCATTCCAACACTATAGGGTACTGTGCACCAGCTGTGCACGTTTTCAGCCCCTAAAATGCCTAAAAATACAGGAAATTTAGTTTTTGACTAGTCAAAAAGTTTGTGCTCATTAGTGCCACATTGATGCCAGATCACTCCAAACAGTGCCAGATCTGGCATCGAAAATGCCAGTGTGGCAACACTGCCCCCCAATTACATGTATGGTTGAGGGGTTCCCTCAATTACAGGTATGGGTTTAAAACTTCAAAAATTCCTTATTTTCTGGTGAATGATATCAGAAAAATTAGAATGTTTCAATCCTCTTAAGAAGGAAATTAATGGAGGAGGAAGAAGCTGTGGACATTTTTACCCAGCAAAAAACGAGGCCATTTGGTGCAAATGACGAAAAAAATTTTGACTTCTTCCGCCAAATGTTGTCCAAAAAGTCCATGCAAAAAAAGAAAACACTGGACCCAGAAAGTCAAAACTCTTTTTATTCATTTAAAAAAATTACTGGCTACAGATGCATGAATATGTTTTGAAAAGGTCAAAAAAGCATTAATAAAGCATACTGTGGCATTTTTGAGCGAAAAAACAACATGGCATGAAAACTATGACTTGCCTCTTTCCCCAAATGGCCAGAGAGAGCGTATCTGTTGGCTCGGCCCACTGTTTTTGTTCCCCCAAATCATGCTTTTTCCAGAAAAACATTCAGAAAAGGGAAAAAAATTTTGAGCTCTTTCCCCATTTGGGGAAGAAAATTTTGGGGATCAGATACAGAAAAGATGCATTTTGGTGCATTTTAGATGGTCATAATCTCAAAATTTTCTGGCGCTTCGCGCTGATTATAAGTTTAATAATCATTATTATGCATTACTTAGCTCAGGGGTGGCTTTTAGCATGTCTACCTGCATTTATCATTCAATCTATAATAGTTTTCATCATCTTAAACCTATTATCTCATGTTTTCATTGGTAATCTTCAATATTTTATCATGATATTTGATGAAGATTCACATTTTTTCCTTTTGAGAAGGATCAATACGTCAAGTCTCTAAGCTTCTTGATGCAATTATTTCTTTTCTAACGTAAAATCAATTCAAATGCTTCATGGAAATATCTTTTGGAAATTTATACTCTGCTTACTCATATATTTTTGACCAAGTTAATGAGAGTTTACAAATACATCATACTGGTTTTAAAATTTTTCAAGTAAAAATCTAGAAATAATGACTTTTGGACCCAAAATTCAAATCTAATTCTTGAAATAAATGTTCCGAAAATTGATTTTCTAACTATTTTCAATACCCAAAAATTTTTCCGGCGCGAAGCCAGAAAGATTAGTGGTATTACTGCAGCTGGTGCCCACTACCCTATAGCATTGGAATGATAAGTGTACATACAGTATATTTGTCAGATTATTGATCTCTAGCAAAAGGACTAACTTTCTCATTAAATTCCAAAATAGCTAAAAGATGCTAAAACGCATCAAATGGCAGGGACACCACCTTGGAAAGCTTGGGCATGACCGCATGACCCACGGGAGGTCAAGGGGTAATGCGCTGCACAATTTCTTGCTAATTGGGCTGTTTCTTGGAATCTTTTCAACAATTTGATCAAAATATTGACTACTAAAATGAGCGTTAACTGGGACACATTGTGAGGGGCCAGGCCACATGACCTGTAGGAGGTCAAGAGGTAAGGCCTGGCACATATTCTTGCAAATTGTGCTGTTCCATGGAATCTTTCCAACAATTTGATTAAATTATTAACTACTGAAATGAGCCTTAACTGTGACACATTGTGAGGGCAAGGCCACATGCCCAGCGGGATGTCAAAGGGTAAGGGACTGCACAAATTCTTGAAAATTGGGCAAATTTTTATTTTTTATATGTTTTTTTCTTATAATTTCTTGTTTTTTCTTCTTATTTTTCGGTGTTATTTAGTTAATTTTTAGTTATTGTATTTTGTTTTTTTTAGGTTTTATGTGTTTTCTTCCAAATTCTTCTGTTCCTTTGCTAGCTATCTGTTGTTACTCATTTTTTTTCTTTTTATGTGTTTTGTGTTTTGTTGAGCTTTGGTTTTTAATTTTAAAAATCGCGATTCCTGTATTTGTATTTCTTATATGTTTTTTCCTTTTTGTTATTTCTTCATTTTTACTTATTTTTAGTTTTTTTTCCTTTTTTTATCTGTCTTTTCTCCAGTTTTTTATTGAATATTTAGTTATATTTTGTTTATTCATTTTAATTTATCTTTTTTCAGTTTAAGAATTTTTTTCGGATTGTTGTTTTTTGATTACTTTTTCTTACTTTCTTGTATGTATTTATTTTTTCAGTTTTAAATATTTTCTTTCAAATTTTTGTCTTTTGCTTGCTGTCTGTTTTTATTCATTTTTTAAAATTTTGCTTTTGTTTTTTCTAGTATATTGATTTTTTTTTTAGTTTTGATTTTGATTGAAAATTGTGTTTCTCTGTTTTTGTTTTTTATTGATTTTGTTGTTTTTTGTCAAGTTTTTCATTTTTTGATTTATTTTTTTGCTTTTGTCTTTTTTGTGGGTTTCAATTTGGTTTTTGTTGTCAAATTTTTGGTTTTTTTTTATTGAAAAATTGTAGTTCAAGAAGAAATTCTTGATGAAAATTTATAGTTCAAGATGAAATTCAAGATGAAAAATTTTTGTTTTTATTTTTATTTTGATTGCAAAATTAAAGTTCATGATGGAATTTTTTTTTTGCATTCCATTTGTTTTTGTGGTTTATTTTATGTCAAAAATTTTTTACGTGTTTTTTCTTTTGTTTATTTCACCTGTTTTTTCACTTTTTTGTAGTTTATTTCTACGTTTTTTAGTTTTCTGATTTTTTTCTGGAAAAATTGTACATTGTTATGAGTTTTATGGTTTATGTGCTGCACTTGCTTTTCCTTTGTATATTTTCTGTTTTTATTTTCTTGAATTGAAAAAAAGTTTTTTTTATTTTTAATTTTTTTAATTTCAATTTTTTTCTAGTGGTCAAATAAATTTCAATTTTCGGATTTAACTTTGGGTCAACGTCCAATTTTACATTCCAAAATTGTGGAAAAATGTTCAAAGGCTAATAATTGAAGGAACAACACAATTTGCAAGAATATGTGTGGCACCTTACCCCTTGATCTCCCGCGGGGCATGTGGCCTGGCCCCTCACAATGTGTCGCAGTTAATGCTCATTTCAGTAGTGAATAATTTAATCAAATTGTTGAAAAGATTCCAAGAAACAGCACAATTAGCAAGAATATGTGTGGCACCTTACTCCTTGACCTCCCACGGGTGGTGTGGTAGTGCCCAAGCCTCCCAAAGTGGTGTCCCTGCCATTGACGTGTTTTTAGCTTCTTGTAGCTATTTTCAGACTTGATGAGCAAGTTACTCTGTTTGCTACAGTGATTGATAATCTGACAAATATACTGTATATACACTTATGATTATAATGCTATTGGGTAGTGTGCACCAGCTGCAGTAATACCAGATTAACATCTCTTTTGAGTTCTCACTTGTCATCATAGAGGACTTAACCATCGATTTCTCATGTAATTCAAAGTCATTATGCTTTTGGATAGTTTGCTTGAAAGTTTGTTCCAATGCTTGTAGATTAGACTTTGAACTCGAAAATTTCAATTTTTTTCTTAATTTTAATGAATTAATGGGTCTAAAAACACCAGAAGGCTTGGAAAAGCTAAAAAACACCTAAATAAAGCTTCTGTGAGCATTTATAAGCGAAAAAATGACGTCCGGAAAATGGGGAAAAAAATTTTGACCCCTTTCCCCATTTGGGGAAAAGGCCCCAAAGAAAAAACAATGGCTCGGTGGTCGGTCGCACTGGCCCACAAAAAAACAACACAGCATTGCGGAGCGAGATCAGTCTTCATTTTGATTGGTCAAAAAATTGTAGTCTACTCCTTCCCAGTGTTGCCAAGTTAGGGGGTTTTCCCCAAATCTAGAGATTTTTCGAGGGTGTTGAGGTTTTTTTAGGGGTTTTTTGTTTCATGGGTTTTTTATCTTTATTTTTGAGGGTTTTTCAACAAATTCGCTTGTTTGATTGATTTCCTTCAACGAATTCACTTGTTTTAAAATTAGAAATAAGCGTGATGAAATTAAAAAAATGTAAATTGAAATGAATATTGATTGAATAGTGTGGCCAGTTTGTGTAATTTACAAACCATGAATTTAAGCCTAAGCCCAAGCCTAACACTTAACCTAATCCTAGGCCTGAAGCTAAGCCTAAGCCAGAAAATTGGGCAGAAACAACTATAAAAAGCAATAAATTTTTTTGACCAATCAAAATGATGACAGATCTCGCTCCACTCATTGTTTTTTTCCCCGGGCCTTTTCCCCAAATGGGGCTAGGGGTCAAAATTTTTTTCCCTACTTTCCGGAAGTCATTTTTTTGGCTTAAAAATGCTCACAGACGCTTTATTCAGGTGTTTTTGAGCCTTTTCAAACCTTCTGATGTTTTCAGACCCGTTAATTCATTAAAATTGAGGAAAAAATTGAAGTTTTCGAGTTCAAAGTTTAATCTACACGCATTGGAACAAACTTTCAAGCAAACTATACAAAAGCATAATGACTTTGAATTACATGAGAAATCGATGGTTAAGTCCTCTATGATGATGCCAAGTGAGAACCCAAGGGATGTTAATCTTCCTGGCACGTAGCGCCAGAAATTTTGTGGGTATTGATATTCTGCAACGCTGGAAAATCAATTTTCCGAATATTTATTTCAGGAATTAGATTTGAATTTTGTGTTCAAAAGTCGTAATTTCTAGAATTTTACTTGAAAAATTTTAAAACCAGTATAATGTATTTGTAAACTCTCATTAACTTGGTTGAAAATATATGAGTAAGCAGAGTATAAATTTCTGGAAGATATTTCCATGAAGCATTTAAATTGATTTTACGTTAGAAAAGAAATAATTGCATCAAAAAGCTTAGAGACTTGACGTATTGATCCTTCTCAAAAGGAAAAAATGTGAATCTTCATTAAATATCATGATGAAATATTGAAGATCAGTGTTTTTTTGTGCCAAAACATGGTTTTTGGCACACAAAAAATTTGGAATGGCACAAAAAATTTTGAGCGTTTGTGCCAATTGGCACAAATTTTTTAGCTGATCAAGAATTAAATTTCCTTGATTTTTAGATGTTTAGGGCTGAAAATGCAGAAATTTTTCAGCACTTCGCGCCGAATCAATGAATATAATATTTCCTATTCGTATATTTGACCCGAACGTGAACGATTTCTCTTTGAACAGTGTATTAGTATCGTTGCAGCAAACTTTATAGGCTCTCAAGACCAAGGCTGGAAAAAACCTAACCTAAAAAATTTTCAAATTTAGGTTTTCGGTTTTTTACTAGGTTTTTTAGGTTTTCTCTAGGTTTTATATTTTGCATTGCCCTACAATTGCTTACAAGACTACTTTAAGCCATATGAATTCTGTAAAATTAATGATAAAAGGCTAGCACACCTTTTCATATCAAAATAATGAGTCAAATGAAGAAAATTTATAAACTCAAAATTAAGTGCTCAACACAACAACATAACATAACAACTTGACAGGACACACAAATCACAAAATCAAATGACCAACATTCATTTAGCTTTTATCACATATTTTAGTCTGCAGCATTATACCAATCAATCTCTTCGACTTTTCACCATCAGTTTCGTCGCCAGACTTCTCATTTTCAGCAATATTGTTGGGTTGATTCGAATTGGTTTTGATGAAAACCAGTTTTTCAACAGTCTCGGGATTCAATTAGTTGCGTAGTTTCGAATGGATGAATTCAAATCTCAAAAAATTTCTTTCTGACGAATTTCTTTCTTTCTTTTCTTTCTGATCTTCACATCCAGTGGCTTTTTTAATCCTTTTTAATCTGAAACCTTTTTTAATCCCTGCTGCCTTTTGTCGATGAAGAAGATGATATTTGCGAACTTGGACGTTGAACAATTTGGGATGACTCTTAAATGTCACAGAATCACCGTTTTTTTATTTTGTACTTTACAAAGATTTTTGGACCAGTACAAAGAAAAATTTTTGGCTCTTACCTGCTATACATAAGTACCTATATTATCTTTATACCTTTTGGCCATTTTTTACAAAATGCAAATGAACCGAGTACAGAAAAAGAAAACAGTGCACAGAATATAATAAATTTAATTTAAATTTACATAATCAAGCAAGTCGTATGTTTATTTCAAGCTAACCTGAAATAGAAACTTGACTGGGCACAGCTGCCTTTACACGCTTGGCACTAGGATACCAATCCGGTCTGTTGCTCTCGTCCAGTCCATTTACCAACCGAATAAATTTTGTACATTTTATCAAATGATTTCGGGCATACTCAGATTTCTTGTGATGGTTGACCATATTTTTGCAGTGCTTGCATTTTGCAGATTTCAGCTTTTGTGGATTTTTGTAATCAGTAAACCACGTCCACAAGTCAGATTTTGACCGTTCAATGTTACTTGAAATAGAATGGTCGGCGTCAGTACTGGCCACCGCCGTCAGTGTATCACTTTCCGAATCAATACAGATAATATTTTCGTCATCAGGATTTTGCATGTTTAAGGGCAAAAAGCAAAAATAGTAACTGCCTGAAATCAGATATATGCAAGGGCAATAATTGATATAGGTTAGTTGACAGTAGTTGCATAGGTACTTATAATAAAAAATAAGGCAAGGTACATACTATCACCTACGTATTTTCCAGTGTTTATGCATAGTACATCGATACTGTATAGGTAGATAGTTCAAACCATGAAGTAAATAGAAATGTTTTCCACAGGTAACATAAAAGGCTTTATCTGTGCTTTCCTACACCTCTAGTATGCTAAACATTAGGAAATATGCATTTTTTACAGAATTTCCAAAAAACCTAAAAAACCTAAAAACCTAAAAAATCAGACCAACCTAGTTTTTTTAAAAAAACCTAAAAAACCTAGGTTGAAAAAAACCTATGTTTGCCAGCCCTGGTCAAGACTGATGAGTGAAAAGAAATTCTGAATATTCTCTCTTCATTCAGTCAGATTCTGATTTAAAACTGAAATTGTTACTTTTTGTGTTTGATTGTGACCCAACAATTGAGCGCCGGACAATTGAGCGCCGACAATTGAGCGCCGACAACTGAGCGCCAGACAACTGAGTGCCGTGACAACTGAGCGCCGACAACTGAGCGCCGACAACTGAGCGCCCACAACTGAGCGCCGAGACAACTGAGCGCCAGACAACTGAGCGCCAGACAACTGAGCGCCAAATAACTGAGCACCGACAACTGAGCGCCGACAACTGACCACCGACTATTTAATGTCAGATAAATAACCCAATCAGTTTGAAGTAACTATTTTGCATTTAGGCTTAGGCTTAGGCTTAGGCTTAAGCTTAGGCTTGGGCTTGGGCTTAGGCTTAGGCTTGGGCTTAGGGGCTTAGGCTTAGGGGCTTAAGCTTAGGGGCATAGGCTTAGGGGCTTAGGCTTAGGCTTAGGGCCTTAGGCTTAGGCTTAGGCTTTGTCATACGAATCAAAAATGACCATATTTGTTTGATTCATAATATTAGACGTATGGACATACATACACTAGTTTATTAGAAAATGCCCCGATGGGACAGAAAAAAGGAGAATATACTTGCTTCGACAGTTGCCATGGTAGAAAAAGAAGTGGACTAGATTTTTGAGTACTTGGGTCAAAGTTGGAAAAAATTCACTTTCTTTATATTGGATTTTCATTCTTTCTCAAAAAAATTGTCTATGTCTGTGAAAAAGTATATTCTGCAGCATCGTGCATTTTGTCCTTCAACTGGCATCAACTACAGTAAAATTTTTCTATATGAAAATTACATGCACCTGACTTCAAGTGTAAAGAAATGGTAAACCGATAGCATTCTAACTTCCGACCAATTCAAAACTCCTGCCTTTCACACTAGCTGAAAAATAGTGAGGGAGGCATATTATAGTCATTTTCAGAACGATAAAGGAACCTGAGGTTCATTGCACTAACCCAACATGAGGATAATCTCAACATCGGAATTAAATTGATGATCCTGAGTTTAAGCTATTCACAATATCCAAATTATTTTCTTCCAATGCACAAATCAAACTCACTTCAGGATTAACTAAAACTGAGGTTTAAGTTCGAGTTTGGGAATCACAAAAATTTTCATTTTGCTTTAGAGACAAGAAAATTATGCGAAAATGTCACTTGATTCCTTTTGTTGACACCAAATTCAGTGAAATGTTCAACACCATTGGAAGCAAACATGTGTGAGAGGAGACACGGGGGTACAAATTTCCACAAGGGTTTTGAAACTGATGGAAAATTTGTTATGCAAAAAATTTTTTGGTCAACTTTTTTTGAATTTATTGTCTCACAAAATGCTACAACACCAAGGTCCACGCCTGTACTCTCCTAAAAATTTCAGAGATGCACATGCTTGGTTGGAAAGTGTGTTGATGCACTCAGCTGCAGAATATACCTTTTCACAAACATAGACAATTTTTTTGAGAAAGAATGAAAATCCAATATAAAGAAAGTGAATTTTTTCTAACTTTGACCCAAGTTCTCAAAAATCTAGTCCACTTCTTTTTCTACCATGGCAACTGTCGAAGCAAGTATATTCTCCTTTTTTCTGTCCCATCGGGGCATTTTCTAATAAACTAGTTCACCTCTTTTTAGTGGGCCTCAACCATGCACGAAAACTTTCATAGAACACATTGAAGTCTTAAATTTGGTCATCTGCACTTCAAAAAAACAATAAAAAAAAACTTCAAGCAACGAATTCTCACTTCCGGCAAAAGTAAAGGATGTGTAAACCGCATAGTACTTAAAAACGGTGTAAAGATACTGAAAGGTGACCATATCTATTGAATTCCTCATGGTTTAGAATCCTTCAACCCAAAAAATCGCAGAAATACTTTTGTTTACACAAATGACTTTTTTCGTGTGAACTGACTCCGTCCATTAAATTTCCCATGGTCAGAAACATCTTCCCTCAAAAATCGCAGAAATACATTTGTTTACACTCAGTATGAATTGAAGTGTAAAGTGATCACTTTCATTAAATTTCCAGTCGTCGAAAACCCCTCCCACAAAAAAACTCACGAAAACAGGCTTGGTTAAATCCGGAATAATTTTTTTGTGTAAAGTGACACATCCATTGAATTCCCCGTAGTCGAAAACCCCTTCCATAACAATCACGAAAATACGCTTGTTTACACCCGCAATAGTTTTTCTGTAAGACGATCACATTCATCAAATTCTCCGTGATCGAAAACCCCGCCCACCGGGAAATCACGAAAATTACGTTTGTTTACAACCCGGATAAGTTTTTGTGTAAAGTGATCGCATTCATCAAATTCCCCGTGGTCGAAAACTCCTTCCAGCAAAAAATCACGAAAATACGTTTGTTTACACACGGGATAATTTTCGGTGTAAAGTGATCACATTCATTGAATTCCTCGTGGTCAAAAATCCCGTCCACAAGAAAATTACGGCAGTACGCTTGTTTACACTGTGGATAATTTTTTTGTGTAAAGTGAGGACGTCTATTGAATTCCCCGCGGTCGAAAACTCCCTCCACTGAAAAATCACGGAAATACGCTTGTTTACACCCGGGATAATTTTTCGTGTGAAGTGACCGTGTCCATCAAATTCCCAATAGTCGAAAACCCTCGTCGCCCAAAAATCCCAATAAGGCTACAGGTATATTTGAAACTGCGAAAAAATTGGTAGTGCATTATGCTGCAAAAAATTTTTTTTTGAACCCATAAGTATTATATAGCAAAATTGGGGAATATGGCGTTTTCCGGGACTTTGGACAACCATATAATTGAATTGAGGCCATATTTCAAAAAAAGAAAAATTCGCATTTGAGATTACACCCCCAAGATGCTTAGGCCGAAGTATGGAGGTTGGATATGGCACACCGATTGCTGGGCATGGTGGAACTGGGGGGCCTTAAAAAGTGCGTTTTTTACCTGTTTTTGGGGCCCCACCGAGCACCACTTGCAGATAGTTGTTGTCAGTGCTCAAATGTATCGATAATTCACATACCTGTAAGACCTCCGACCAGTTGGGGGGGGGGGGGGGTAAATCCGAAATTTGGGGGGGGGGGGGTAGGAAAAAGTCGAAATTTTTCCCAAAAAAGGCCAAAAAACATACACTTTTTGACAAATTTTTTTAATTTTTTCCCAACTGGGGGGGGGGGTTGGGGGGGGGAAAATGATTTTGGGTATAGGGTTGGCCGAGTTGGGGGGGTCCCCCCCCCCAACCCCCCCCCCCCCCCCCAAGTACAGGTATGATAATTCATATTCGTCGTAAGTCGAAGTGAATCAATTTGAACTTCCTGAACAATTCTAGAGTTATTTAAATTTTGTCAGCATTCCCATTTCTTTTAGAGTTGTCGCGAAATATTTTCTTGCACAGTTTTTTCTTATCTGACTGAAATGGTTTTAGCTGACAGATAGGTTGAGGAGCACGATTTTTCCAAAAAATTAATGCGTTTTAAACGTTAACTTTTCATCAAACTTTTGGCATAAAACTTTTTCGCAGTTTTTTCAGTATGTTTCTAGTAGAAAAAATTTTTTGTGCCATTGGCACAAATTTTTTTGGCCGTTTGTGCCAATTGGCACAAATGTCCGTGAACAAAAAAAACGCTGAGTGGCTCGGCTCGGCAGTGCTATCTAGAAAGCATAGTTCCCGGCTACAGTATTCTCCTTGATTGCTGTTTCGCTCCATGATAGTGCTCCAACTTCACATTTCGTGATGGAAATCGCCGCATTTACAAATCGCTCCAAAGTAAAAATTTATACAAGGCATAGAGATTTTCACGTCATTTTTATTTTTCCAAGCGTTTTCAAGAAAAATATACAATTCAAACATTAATATCGAGAAAAATTATATAAGTTGGCGATTGTAGTGGATTTTCGACGAAAATCGAATTTACTGGCAACAAGTTCAACGTTGATTTTTGCGATTCTGAAAATCAAAAAGAAGCGGCTTTATGACCTGAGAATAGCAAATCCCAAGCTAAACTGCGAATTTCGAACAAAAATTTTCCACTGAGCTGAACCACATTTTCATCATTCTATTCGAAATTTTATAAAATTAAAAGTTTGAAACATGAATTCTGAATGATTAATCAATGCAAGTCCCGAAATTTTGTCATTTTGAAATACAACTGAGTTACAGAAAATGATTTTTTCGCATATAATTTGCCTGAAAATTAAACTTGTTATGGGCTATTCATCCAAGCTTTAAACACAATCTTTGACAAAGTCGGTTCGACATAAAATCGTTTTGATTTATGAAGAACATTTTTCCAGAATTCACTAATTTTCCCATAGAAATCTCTCTCTCTTTCGGTACGATAGGTTAAAATTTTTAAAAACCCTAGAAATTGATATAATTCGAATAATAAACAACAAAATCGTCAAAATTCACACGATTTGAGTCTAAAATGTCGAAATTCTAGTTTGACAAATCCTTCAGAGACGAAATTTAAAAACTCAATTACAAAATTTAAAACATTGAAAGCTCAAGAACCTAAAAAATCTAGATAAAACTCGAAATTTCAAGTAACGATTTAAAAATTCTGTGAAAAAAATTTCAAAATTGAGTGAGCTTTGGAATTTTGATCCTGAATTCGACAATTTTGATTCTAGACCATCCAATTTAAACTCTATAAATTTTAGTATTTCAATTCTTTAATCTCGAATATGGTTTAGATTATAGAAGACTTAAGGTCATACATGCAACAGCGCCCCGAGGTCAAAGGGGGAGTCAGGGGGTTTGGTTCCCCAAAATTTAGGTGGGGGGGGGGGTTGTTGTTTGAAGCGTTGTGCTCAAAATCGATATTATTCTTGAATTCTGGATCACAAGACTCAGAATTTCACCTATAATCTGGAATTCTGGTCCTAAAGCCCCAGAACTTGCTCCAGATACAAAAAGTTGATTCTTATTTTGGAGAATTTAGATTCTAGATTGCACAATATCATGTCACAGTTCTAGAATTTTATCCTGGAATATAAAATTTCCAGTCCAAATTCTAGAATTGGGCACGACAGTCTAAACTTGATATTATATTCTCATTTTAGAATTTTTTAGAATTTTCATATTTTAGAATCTCAGCTCAAAATTGAGAATTTTTGCCAGATTCTAGATTTTTGAGCGTGGATCCCCCCACTATTCTAGTTTGTAGAATCTAGGTGTTCCAAGAGCCAAGAATTTCAATTTCACATTGTTAAACTATGCCTCTACATTTTAGAACTCTGACCCTAGATTTTTGACCCCTAATTCTGCAGATTGTATTTTAGGCTCTGAAATATTGGGTCAGGATTCTAAAGCTTATTCTAGAATCCAGATTCTTGGCGCTATAGAATTTAGAATTTCGGTTCGAAACTCCATAACTTTGGCTTTAGACTTTGCAACTCTGATTTTCGACCCTGGAATTTCTATAGATTCTAAAATCTTGACCAAAGAATTCTGAATTTCATGATATTTGTAAGCGATTTTTCAAATATTTTTTTTCATCATCGCTGTTTCGAGCTGAATATTAAATACGGGGAAAATTGGCCAAATTTTCTATTTTAGAATATCGAATCGACAGTCTCAAAATTCTGAAATTAGTATATCGAAGCTGAAAGAACTGAATTTTTCAAAATTTTCTGGATAAACTTTCGAAAAATTCTTTCAAAAAATCAGAAAATTGCTCATGTTTTCGAAGAAAAGAAGAAATTCGGCGATTTTGAACAAGAAGATTCGAAATTTTTACGCAAAAAATTCAACATTTTCTGCAAAAAAATTGCGGCAAAACGCACAAAAATGTACTTTCGTTCCATATTCAAAAATTCTGTTCATATCGTACAAATAAGAAAAGTCCACCTAAAATGTTAAGGCATTCGTTGATAATTCTGATAATAACACTTGTACAATTTCCCATTCATTTTTTGATCGCCCGTAACGAAACTCTATTGATCAATGATGAAACGAGCTTGAAAAAGTTGGAGTATCATGGAAAGGTTTCTATGATAAATTTTGCATATTACTCAAACGTTAAAATTTTGTGGCTAAAACGTTTTGCAGAAAAATTTGGAATATTTTTCTGGATTCTACAATTCCAGCTCAGCCTAGGGTTTTTCTCACAGAAACTAGAGCTTTGAGTCTAGATTCTATTCAACTTTCATTGGAGATTTTGGATATCTGGTTCTAGTTTCTCAACTTCCAACTCGAATTATCCACAAGTTTTATTCTACTTTCCAAACTTCTGGCTCTAGATTACAGAATTTCATTTCTAAATTTTGAAATTTCAATAAATAAACCTGAAAATTTCGACTTTGAATTTTCGAGCTCAAGCTTCAGGCCATACAAATCTGGTGCTACATTTTCGACTCAAGAAATAAAATTTTAATTTTAGGCACTGGAATTCCGGCTCCGGATTCTAAAACTTATTTAGACTTCAGAATTTTGATGGTATCCAATATAGAATTGGACTGGGAAATTTCATAACCTTGCTTCGAGACTTCACAACTTTAATTTGCGATTCTAAATCTTGACTCATGAATTCATAATTTAGGTTCTATCTGGATAATAGAATTTTGATCCCGCCGCAGTCCAGAATTAAGATTCTACAACTTTGGAGTGCAGGTTCAATTCTAGATTTCAGAATTGTGATGCTAAATATTGGAATTTGAACACTAAATTCAATAATTTTTCACTTAGGATCTGGATTTCCGATTCTAAAGTCTGAGATTCTATAATCTTGCACATATTCAATAATCTAGAACTTTATTCCCATAATTTGAAATTTTGACTCTTAAAGCGTAGATTTGTGGCTATAGATTCGAGAATTTTAGTTCTAAAATTTTATCTTAGATGTTCCCTCAAGTTGAAATTTTAGTTTTTAATGTCCACTTTGCGAGTTTGATCCTGGACCACAGAATTTCCATCCCGATTCATAGTATTTCGAATCAAGAGAAATTCAGATCAGTAAATGTCCGAGTGTAATCTAATATTGCCTTTCGGAGTATAACGGCCATATTTTATAGAGTGAAGAGTCTGATAATTACACCAAATTTTCGAAACAAGACATAGGAAAGGTGTAAAGTGTAAACTAGTAAATACTCTAAACTTGCAAAAAAGTTCACAATCAATGAAGTGAAAAGTCTAACTTCCGGAAAAAGTTAAATATGAACAAACTTTTCAGTCGCCATTGATGCAAACTACTCCAAAATGGCAACCTGCGCGGCGTGTAAAATGTGATCGGCGGCGAGCGTAGATTCGAATTTTCTTCCGACGAGAAAATTCTGGGAAATGGAGATTGAAAAAAAAGATCCCGATGTGAAGTTACAGTTTCAGAATTTTTTGTTGACACGAACCTGCTGTTAATTTTAAAATTCTAATCGTGTTGAAAATGCTATTCAAATCGCACCAATGGAAATGTAAAACAGGTGCTGATTGTTGAAAAAACGCCTTTCGTGGCTTCCTGCAAAGTGGGTGTAAACAAAAAATGTTGCAAAATTGTAAAGTTCCTATAATTAACTTCCAAATCATGTTCGCCGTTGAAACATTCGAGAGTTACGTATTCTTTGAACGATTGATTAACTTGAAAACATGTCCATAATCGCCTAAAATTTAAAGTTTACACTAAGAATTGTAAATTCAAACTACAATCCCGTTTTCCTTTCACATTTTATTAAACTTCGCAAAATAATTCTGCGTATTTCGATTCGAATTTTACATTTTTAGACCTCACGTAGCTATGGTAAACAGGAAAAAGTGACTTTACAACGGAAATTAATTTACAGGTCATTATCATCTTCATACAAAAAATGGTCAAAAATGTCAATTTTCTCGGCGCTTCGCGCCATAAGTACATATTTTATCATTTTTTAGACAAAAATTACTACTTTTTAAACCGTTTTTTGGACATTTTTCATGAAAAAATCGGATTTTTTTCCTTCAGGGACCCCTCCCCCCAAAATTTTGGGAATTACTGACCCCCGGCCCCAAAAAAGTGCTCCAACCCCCCCCCCCCCCCCGACCTCGGAGCTCCGTTACATGTATGATCATCTTGATCTGTTGGCCTTCGATAAACTGCTTGAAAATGTAAGCTTTCCACTGAGAATTTGAACTAATATTGGAACTTTAAACGAGCAATTATACTTTACACGTACGGCCTCAAAAGAAATTTGCTCACCCTTAAAAAACTCGACTTCGAAATAAAAATTCGAATAATGAAATTTCGCATTCGAAAACAAGAATTTGAGACCTAACTCTTTAAAGACAGAAAGTCAACTTTGAAGCCCTAATAGTAGAAACTTTACACAACAATTTCGCATATGAATATGCTTTCAAAATGAAAAATAAGGAAATTTTCGCCATTTAAATTTCAGAGCTAAAATAAATGTTTTGAAACCTCAAAATCGAAAGATCGGTCTGCTACACTTTTGTCAAAAATTTTCACAACGAGAAAAGCAGACTTTTTACACTCATTCTACGAAGTTTATTCGTAAAAATAGCATATAAAATAACGAATTGATGTATGAAATTGCGCTTCGATTTTTCAAAGCAATATATCCTATACACGTTTCTTACTGTCCGACCAGTAAAACTAAAGAATTTGAAAAAAATCGGGCAGCAACGTGTCACTTCCGAAATGACGGTATCACAACCGATGAACCCTTGTCGACGTTGCAGATAATCTGTAAATTTAAATTTGCATAAACTCCATTAAAAAATATGTAAAGTGTAAAGACAGAATTTTTTACGTTTTCTCTGTAGAAAATGTGACAGAACGTTCCGATATCTCTTCTTTTTGCGCTTCAAGTCGTCGTAAGATCGCTGGTGCCTAAGGATGGGAGAAAAATCTATAATTTTACGCGCACGACTTTAAACAAAATTTTGGATCACTTCGAATTGCATTACACTGTAGAAGTAGGCTGATACCCTCTCTAGAGATGTATCGGGTCTAAAATTTTACGAAAATCGGGTCCGGGTCCGGGTCTAAAATTTTACGAAAATCGGGTCCGGGTCCAAAATTTTGAGAATATCGGGTCCGGGTCCGGGTCCGGGTCCAGCAAAATGGTCGGGTAATTTCGGGTCCTATTTCGGGTCCGGGTACCCGATACATCTTTAATCCTCTGCCTTCTTCGAGGCGTGGGCAAAATTTTCCTTAAAAAAATCTCCCTCTCGTTTACACTTTAGAATAAATTTTCTGGCCGGATTCCTACTGTGGTGTAATACGCGAATCATCATAAGTTGACGCCGACTTGCAATAAATGCTAAAAAACGTTCATTCTGAAAGGAGTTGAAAATTCAAAAAGTGTAAGAAAAACGAGTACTAAAATGACAAAACAACAGGAAAATTGGCCATAGATGAAAAGAAAAAGATAAATTCGCAATAATAAAGCAAACAAAAAACGGAAAAAATCAGAAAATAAATAACAACAAAAAAAGGAAAAAAATCACAAACATGAACAAAAGAAAAACAATCAAGAATAGCAAAAAAAATGAAAATGAAAAAAATACTCGAAAATAAAACCAAAGACGAAGAAAAGACACAAAAAAGAAGCAAAAATCAAAACAAAACAGTAGAAAACAAAAAGAAAAAGAAGGGGGATAATGACAAACTGAATGATGGAAAAGATTTAAAAAACAAAGGTAAAGAACAAAAGACTATAAATAGCATGTAAGAAAACGAATCATGAGAAATACAAATGCATGAAAACACAAAAAAAAAGAATAAGGACAAACGAGAAAAAGGAAAATTTTAAAGGGTAAAATATAATAAAAACAAAATCATATTCACGACAAAAAGCGTCGAAAAGGAAGAAAAATAAGATTCACAGCGCAGGAAAATACAAAAAAGAGAATCAGAGCATGGATACGTATATATAAAACAAACAAAAAGAAAACAGAAAAAATAAACAAAAACATAAAAGGACAAAGCGGAAAAACAAACTTTGATGCAAAAAATTATGCTTAGTCAATGAACGAAAGGGAAAAATTCGCATTTCCGACATTGATTAACGACGCCGATTTTGCCGTTAACGACGTCTATCGGCGTCGTTAACGGCAAAATGTGGGCGCTCAATCTGGAAGATGATTATTCTCCTGGAAAAATGTGGTGATTGCAGGCCGACAAAAACTTTTCGACAAGGCGAAAAGCCTGAAAAATAAAAGATTTGGACATTCGGAATCCCATATTTTTTTGGACAAATTGGAAATTCAGAAAATTTACTGCAAATGACACAATCCCTAGCTAAATATAGTGCACGATGGAAATTTTGAAAATTGAGAATGCAGGATATAATAAGACCGTGCTATTATCGAATATATAACTGAAAATTGATCCACAAGTTCAAGTTTTGAAAACCTACGTCTCTGACGGTAACAATCAAGATTTTTTCTATAATATCGTTCTATTATCTTGACTTTTCAGATCATTCTTGATCGTAAAACCGTTCTCAGATAAATTTTGGATGATCAAAAACGTGTTTTTTTGTTACAACTCGGTTATCGAGTAATTTCGATTTTTTTTTTATCCAACCTGATCAGAATTCAGGACAGGTTTTTTTAGGCCAATTAGGCGCCATGGCTCCAAAAAATTCTGAATAGTTCATAAAAATAAGGGGGCATTAGCATTTTCCTTAATTTTTGTGTTTGATTGATTCTAATAGAAAAATAGAAATCGTTGATACAGTGTTTCGACCGAAAATTTACACAATTTTAGACTTTTACACAATATTTTTTATTTAGATATTAGAAAATTTACACAATATTTTTTATTTTTATTTTTTCTTATATTTTTTATTATAAAATATTTTTCCCATTTCTCCGAAGTCGTTTTTTCGCTCAAAAATGCTCATAAACGGTTTATTTAAGTGTTTTTGAGCTTTTTGAAACCGTTTGGTATTTCTAGAACAGTTAGTTCATTAAAATTGGGGGAAAAATCGAAATTTTTGAGTTTCAAGTCTAATTTATAAGTACTGTGGAACAAATTTTCCAGCAAACTATCCGAGTGCATAATGACTTTGAATTACATGAGAAATCGACGGTTAAGTCGTCTATGATGACAAGTGAGAGCCCAAAAAAGCTACTAATCTTTCCTGCCTGAAAGCCGTAAAATTTTTTTGGGTATTGACATTCTGCGACGCAGGAAAATCAACTTTCCGAACATTTATCCTAAGAATTAGATTCGAATTTTCTCAAATGTCGTAAATTCTAGAGTTTTATTATTTGGAAAATTTTTAAAACCAGTTAATTTAGATTTTTTATATTTAGATTTAGAAAGTAATTATCCTTCATGAACTTGGCCGAAAAGATGTGAGTGGAAGAGTAAAAATTTCCGAAAACTACTTCTATGAAGCTTTTGAATTGATTTCACGTTAAGAAACGAATAATCGCTTCAAAACGTTTAGAGACTCAAAGTATTGATCTTTTTTCTATGAATGGAAAAACGCAGATTTTCATTAAATTACACGATAAAACATTGAAGATTACCAATCAAAACATAAGATAATACGTTTAAGATGATGAAAACTATTATAGATTGAGTGACTGACATGCTAAAAGCCGCGCATGAGCTAGATAATGCATAATAATGATTATTCAACTTATAACCGGTGCAGAATTTTGGAAATTTTGTTGGAAAAAATTGATCAAGTTATACCAGAAATCTATATATGAGGACTTTTATCGCATTATCATCAATTTAAAAATCAAAGTAGAGAATTTCAGGCCTAATTTTTGCATGCTTGGAGACGTTCTCAAGTCGCTGTCATTATTTTAAAAGAAAATTCGTGCGCCAATAAGTGGATCATGGCCCAATTGATTTTAAAAAGTATGAAATATGAATATAAATATATAAAAATAGAATACATAAAAAAGTTCATCTAATTCGCACCACGTAGGAAAACTGGCGGGAATTTTTTTTGCATTTTGCAACAGTAAAATTCTAGAAAATGAACATTCTCGAAACTTATTCCCAAATTTTTCAGTCTATATTGATGTTCAGACGAGGGCAATGAGCTGATTTTCTCAATTCAATAATCAGCTCCTACGAAATCAGCTTTAATTTAAAGATGATTCGTAAATCTGGGCTGAAAAATTAATCTCTTCATTATTTATTTACTGCAGACTACCCCATGGGGAGGGGTATGAGGGGGGTATTACCCCTGCCTAAAGTCCTAAAAATTGATCACTAGTTGCCTAATTTTGAGACAAAATAACATGTTTAGTAGACATTTATAGCTACACTACCCCTGCAAAGTTTCAACTTTACCCCTACCTGAAAAATCTGACCTTGGGGACCTTTGATTTACTGGATAATTGGTCTAATTTTGTAGTGAATTCGTTCAAAACTAAAAAGAAATCGTATTGAAAACAGTAACCAAAATTTTAAAAATCAAACAAGCAACCGAAAATTTCGAATAACCAACCAGAAAATATTTTGTCAATGTCCCAAACTGATAATGCTTCAATCGTTTTCCAATTTTCTGTTCATCCGATTCAAAAATTTTCAAAAATGACAAAAATATTTTGAGAAAATAATGGAAAAAATTTGGCGGGGCCGTAATTTTTTCGCCAAAAAAATTGATTCAGCGGAAAACTAAATTTCAATAGTCGAAAATGCATCGAAATTCATCTTTTCTATGTATAACTCTCAAAATATTTTTCCTTTTCCGAAAATTTCCCGGAAGAAGCATAGCTGTAATTGGGAGGGGGATTGACGGGATTCCCCTAACTTGGTCGAACTCTATACGCAAATGTGGGATTCATGGCCCCCAACTCGGAAAAATTGAGAAAAATTACATTGGCTTTGTTTGGCCTTTTAGGGTAAATTTTCGAAATTTTCAGGTTTTTTCGACTTTTTTTGGGGACCCCACAAGATTTTGGGAGCCCCACTCAAAAACTTTGGGTTTATCCCCCCCCCCAAACTGGCTGGACTCCTTAAAGGTATGGCAAAAAGCAAGATTTTAGCGGAAATATGCTCAATTTTGAAGATAAATTCAAGCAAAATAGTGATTTCCTGAAATGCACCAGAAACTCAATTTTCCGTGATTCGACAATCTCAAATCTATTTTTCGATTGAGTTGAAGAGCCAATATTTTCGCCATTTTTCGAAAAAACTTTCACCAAAATGCCTATAGTCCGTGGAAGCCATAAACTATATATAACAAAATTATGGAATTTTGATGGTTTTCAGGACTTTGAACTTTGATATCATGATATAATTGAATTAAGGTCATCTTTTCAAAAAAAGGTATAATGTAAGGGACATCGAGTATAGAGGTTCTCGGGGATTCTACACGCAAAGTGGGGCACGCTAGAACTAAAAATCGCGAAAAGGCCGTTTCTTGCACGTTTCTGTAGCATCACCATCACCTGGAAGGTTTGGAGGGGTTTTGACCCCCAGCAGATTTCGATTGACTCGCAGTTGATTTTACTCCTTTTTTGCAAAAATGTACATTATTTTTTAACAAAAATTAATTTTTTTCTGTTTTATGCTTTTTCAGTAAAAAAAACGTCACTAACTTCAGATGCAAGTGCCATCCGTAACGCGTGAAGCTTAACAATCTTGTGTCGGTAAAAACGCCGTACGAATCACCAGCACGCAAACATCGGCGTAAGCAGTATTGGAAAAGGCAGTCAGCGTTCGATATTTCGATTCTTCTTCGCGGAGCAAATTGACGTTGAATTTCAAATTTCGAAGTTACGTACGGCCCATTCGTTTAATTTTCTAATTTATACATGAATTAATTGATTATAAACAATCAAAAGGGGCGCAATCGAAATATTTGGGACTAAAAACTTGTAATCGGTAGCCGTACTAGCCGGTCCTACCATTGAAATTTTTAAATCATTGATTTTTAGAAACCTTAAATTTAAAATTTTTGGTGCAATATGATTTTAACTATACATTATCGAAGAAAAACTAACCGATACGCCATGTAATCGAACGATGTCTAAAATGTTGATCGGCGGTAAAGAAATTTCATGGCTTGATCGCAACGCAGTCAATCGAATCGAGATCATTTTCGATGAGCATAGAATTATCATTATAAAGACAGTAATTAATTGACCTAAAAAAGTTGATACACCGATTAGTTATTACAGTTACGAAGAAAAAACAGTCATAGGAAGAAATATGCAAACTTCCAAATCAGGCTTTTTTGGTTTGAAAGCCAGGCCAAAATTTTTAGGGGACAAATTGAAATTTTGGCAGCCAAAAATTTCTAATTCAAGAATATCGAAAAATGGGTCTGTAACACACTGTAGAACGTATATAATTAAATTATATAGATATTCAATAAGTTGATACGTGTTGAAGAAAATTACTGTTCAAAATTTGATTTCCAACTAGAGTTTTCGGTTACACGCTTCTTTCTACATGTACAAAGATCGGCCGAGAAATTTTTGTGCAAAAAAAAATTTTTATGCAAAAAACACGATGCTTCGTTTATTTTTGTACAAATCATCCTGCAAGATAGCACTTGAGTTCATTTCCTTCTGATTCGAAAGTACAGGATTTTGAAAATGCAGCTTCTGTTCTCATTGTTCTGTTGTTTCCTCTATCTCTCCGGTGCTATGGAACAAATTTTTATTTAGATTTTGACACTCCAGAATGTTGGAAAATCAATTTAGGGATAACTTATTCAATAAACATACAAGGTTCGAAAACGTGTATATATCATTTTAGTAATTGAAAAATATGTTCATGCTTTCATGAGTTTTAAAAATTCAAATTAAACTTGAAATTTATGAAAATCACTTCATTATGGTCATGAATTCAAACTCGGCTCTATATTTACAATATTAGTTACAAAAAATGGAAAAATTGAGATTTTGATCTCTTAAATGCACCAAAATTCATTTTTTCCTCGTCGAACCCCTATATTTGCTCACTTTTTTGAGATTTTTTTCCCACAAAGTTTGATTTGCAAAAAACAGTGAATAGACTAATTTGAAAAATTACAGAATGAGATAAGAAGCGCCGGAAAATTTTCGGTGTTTTATGATTTTAGAGCCTGTAAAACACTTACCTTAAATCTAAAAGTGAATAAAAGTACCTATAATTCGCTAAAATATAAATAAGTCAAAATTTTAGGAGTCAAAATGGCTCCTAGACCTAAAATTTTTGGAGGCCCCTAAAATGACTAAAAAAGCCTGCTATACCATATAGTATGTCTCCCTGTTACTGAAAGAATGGGGAAAAACTCGTCATCGTCCTGTCCCCGTCACCGAAAGAAACTGTCCCCGTAACTTTCATGTTTCATCTAAGTACATTTTTATAGTTACAAAGTTCAAAAATTATACAAGACAACATAACAGAAATTTTTTTAAATTTTGAAATGGATGTATGGAAAATTTATTATCTACATAACAGACTGCTTCTTGAGTGGGATTTGATAAATTCGGAGGAGTCAGGAAGACAGAAAAGATTTACTAATAAATTCTCTGAGTAATATATTTCACTTAAGAAATGGTACTGTTAATGCTGTCAGATAAAGGAAATCAAAACAAACAATGTCAACTGCAAGAAAGGACAAAATGAAAAAAGGATAACAGCAAATTTATCAATAAAAGCTTAACACGTTTATCACACTCAACTTTTTCAATTGATCACTTCCTATATACATGTCATCTAAAAATTACTATCGCCAGTTCAACATATCTTGTTAAAGCTCTAATTCTCTTATTTTTATTTGTCATTTGTGCAACAAGTTTTGGATGAGAGGTTCTGGTGTCCGGATATAAAACAAACATCATTATTACACACACTATAAACACAATCCCATCAATCAAAAATAATTATTGTGAGACCCTGAGTGAGATACATGCTTTCTTGATTTTTTCATAAAATTTAAGTGTGAATTTTTTTTCAATTTTCTCATAATTTTTTTCGCATTCAAAAAAGATATAAAAACCAATCTGTTTTGAACAGTGATGAGATTCTTGCAGGTTGAAAAAATTCGAATTTTTAGTTGCTTGTCTGATTTTTCAAATTACGTTGCATGCTTCATTTCCCAGCATTCTAGGATAAAAAAAAAATTCAACAAAATCTTTGGCACTCGGGGCTGAAAGTTTATTTATAAACTTTACCCAGGTCTATGGGACTTTGTTGACTTAAAAATCAGGAAATAAATGTTACAAAGATTTATCTTCCAATATTCTAGAGTAGGCAAGCTGGATGGAAGAATCATTCATGTTCAGTGTATGATTCTCTTCAGTTTGGCAATGCATAGATATGTCAGCAATCAAATTTCTGTCCAATTTAGGTTTTGCTTGCTTTAGCTTTTTGTTAGTTTCTTGTGACTATTTACCTCTATATTTTCCTTCTTGTGATAATCTGACAGCAAAATGAGGAAATTTAAAAACCAGTAAAAATTCCCTTTTTGCTGCGAAAAAATATACTTACAACTGAGGAAAGCTGAAAATCCACATTTTCGATCCTTGATCTTTTTAATTTCGAATTTTTCTCCAAATCTGGAGAGATAAAGGAAAGATAAACATATGCAAACAAATAAAGATTTCGAGATTAAGGTAGTAACTTATAAGAACAGAAAATACAAGAATGGGAAAAAGAAAAAGAATAGAAAATTCGAAGAAATGTTCCGAAAAAAGAACATCTAATTTCGATTCTTTCAAGAGAGGAAGAAAGAATAGAAATAAACTAAAAATAAATAACAGAGAACGAAAAACTAAAGCAAAAGGGTATAAAGATAGATGGCTGAAAAACAAACAACAAAACAAAATTAAATGAAAAATCTAAACAAATACAGAAACTGAAAAAAACGACTTAAAATGAGTAATGAATAAACAAAACAACAGGAAAAAAGAATAACATATATGTATAGATGCAAACAAAAAAGTTCATGACAAGAAACAAAAAACAACAAATGAAATGTTAGTAAACATATAGAAAAACAAAAGAAACGGAAAAAGAGCAGGAAAACAACAAGAATAAAATCAATAAAAGAAACAAAAAAAAAAGAAAAACGAAAAGTGCTTAGGAAATGGACAAAAAGAAAACGAACAAAATGAGATACGGAGAATAGCGGAATAGGGTAAAAATAAAAAAACTATGTAAAAACAGCAAGAATATTTTCAATTTTCAATTTTTTCAATTTCCTTGTTGATCCAAATTCGAATTTTTTCGACTAGAGCAAAAGTCTTCAAAATTTCCACCTTCAATTCCTGAAAATTGATCGACTTTTTATATACAAAGGATATCATTCGTACCTGAGCTTTCTAGATCATCCTCAGTAGTAAAATTATGTTCGGAAAAACCGCGAATAATCAAATTGGTATCGCCGCGCCGACTAATGATTTGAGCCTTCAAAATGACCTGAAAATTTGATTTCGAAATTTAAGGACAGAATATTGTGAAGATTTTATTCGGTTAAAATGAACAAAAATGGTCAAAAAAATTTGTTGTTTTGGTAATAAATATAGGAAATCGAAATTTTATCTAACGTATACAGGTATGTGTTATTTGGGGAGATGACTCATAGACTATTGTAGTATATCTAAGCTGGTATGGCCAAATTCGTCAATCAGGAAACCCAGAAATAAAATATCGATCTTTTTCGAACAAAATTGTCTTTTTTTGTCGAATCGCCATCAGAAACATAAATTTTTCGACGGACAATACTTTTTTCACATCAGAAATAACAATTTTCTGGTCAAAACGGTTGATTTTTCCAACAAAGAACACTAAAAATGTAAATATTTAATAAAAAACGGTCACTTTTTGAACCAAAAAATTGCCAAAAATTATATCTTTTTTAGAAAACAGTTAATGGATGTAGAAAGAAGCTGGATAAAATTTGAAGGAAAGAGAAAAAAATCGAATAGAAGAAAAAATTAACTTTTTCACAATTTAAATTTATTTTTAATTTTAAAAAATTTATGCAAAAAAATGTGTACTTTCTCATCGTTCTTGATTTTCCATCAGCCTTATTCCGTTTTTTTCTGTCCGGTAAATTGCCTGATCGATTTGATAACGACGAATTTGCATACAATGTTCCTTCAAATGCCTGCCCAACCGCAAAAAACGAACCTGACTAATCGGGCGAAATCGAAAATGACCACGTACAGATTCTGTAATAAGAAACTGATCTTAAAAATAGAATAAGAAAAATACCAAAAATGTCCACTTTTAGCAAAAAATGGCCATTCTTGGCGAAATCACATTCGAGAATACAGATATGACTCGACAGACAATGTCTCTCAATATCAGACATCACAATTTTCTGGTAGAAACAGTTGATTTTTTTTAACAGAAAATGCTACAAGTATCAATTTCTTGTCGAAAAAGAGTTCTCGAATACTTGATTCCAGTTTCCCCCAAGTTCCAAAATGTCGATTCCAGAAATCCAACGGGCTTATCTGACTAGAAACATTTTTACTACAAAGTCAAAATTTTGAGAAATTCAGAATTCAAAATTCAGATAATGGATTGTCAAATTTTGACTGAGAATTTTTCGAATTTTGATTCTAAATTATCCAATACTAACTTTGAATTGAATCTAGAACTTCGGTTCTAGAATCTAGAATTTGATTTCCACGAAAAATGTTCATTTTTCACTTCCGGATTATCCTAGAATTTTGGCTGAAAGTTTAAAATTTTTATCCAAGAGCTGCCAGAATCTAATCTAAACTATTTTGCTTTTAAATTCCTAACTCTGATATTTCTTTTAGATTCCTGAATTGAATTTCGGTTTGTGATTTGTTTTTGATTCCGGACCACAGAATTTGCATTTGAGCCTGCAAGATTTTGAATCCGGACATATTCAGACTCAGAATCGTAAAAAAACTCTGAATCTGAATCAGAGTGACGCGGATAATCATAGCTTATCTTCCATCACTTCTTGGAAAATCTTTGATTACGGCTCTAATTTCTTTTCAGGTATTGAAAACTGATTTTAGGTTACATTGCTTCGATTTCAAGTTTCAAATTTAGACTCTACATTCTAAAACTTGTTATCATTCCAGCTTGGTGAATTTGTTCAAGTTCGATCGTTACATCCGAGAATTCAAACTCTACATTGTCGAATTTCGACTCAATGCTGTGGAATTTTAATCCTAAAATATTAAAATCTTGGTTCCAGATATAAGAATCTGGCTCTATCTTCTCGATTCATTATAATTATTCTGTAATTTTGATCATAATGACACGAAATTCACACTTGAATCATTCCAGAATTTTGGAAGCTAAGGCTTTTGTCGCATATACTAGAAAGTTGAGTCTATAGATTCTACAATATGGGTTTGAGATTTTGGTGCTATGCATTAAAATTTGGTTCGTATGTACATACATAATTGTCAAATAACTGCTTCTACAACTTATCACTATATAGAATCCATAAGTTTGATTCTACATTCCAAAGTTTAATTTTAATTCTGGCTTCTGAAATTTCAGCTCCAGATTCCGAAACTAACACTAAAATGTTAAATGCTAGGATCTAGAATACAGATTCGAAATTCTATCACTTTGCCTCGAAAAATGACGAATTTGATCTTTGGCCCAATTATTAGCATTCTAGATTCTGATGGCTTGACTTGCGAATTAATATCTGAATTAATTAGGTTTGATTCCGCGACTGTTGAAAATTAGATTTTCAAGCGCAGGATTGACTCTAAATTCCAGAATTGTGATCCTAAATAACGAATTTTAAATCTAAATTCAAGAATTCTTTACCTAATCTGGAATTTAGGTTCTATATTCTATGATCTAGTTCTAAATTCTATAAAAGGTCTTAAATTTGATGATTCAAAGAGTGTAATGTCTAAAAAACAGACTGAACTTCCAGAAATAATCGAGTGTAAACTGACTTTCCTGACGTCCACAAACTTGTTGTTAATTATAACATTCTGATCGTGTTGGAGATGGCAGTTGAATTGCATCAATTTTAAATGTAAAACGAGTGGAAATTGTTGAAAAACAACGTTTTTCTCGGATTGCTGCAAAGTAATGAAAAATTTTTAAAATTATAATGTTCCTATAACGTACTTGTAAACCGCTATTTCCACCATCTAAACTTTCGACGGTAATCTTGCAAAGATTCTTAAACCTAAAACAATGTCAATAATCACACAGTTCACACGAAAAACTGTAAATTTGAACCAACTATCCGTTTTCCTTGCACATTTTCTTGAATATCTCAAAATAATTCTCCACGTTTCGATTCAAATTTTACATTTTTACAAATCACGTAGCTCTGCAAACAAAAGAAAGTATCTTCGAAGAGAAATTAATTTACATCTTTATCTGACGGCACACTATGAACCGGCGAACTGCTCGAAAATGTAAAGTTTAGACTGCAAACTTGAGCTAACGTTGGAGCTTGAATACTATCAAAATTACTTTACACCTAAGATCTCGAAGAGAAAAAATTTCCCTCACTCTAAAAAAATTCACTTTACAATCAAAATTTAAAAATGAAGAAACCTTACATTTGACATAAATTTGATATGTAAATTTAAAAACGGGAACTTAACTTTGAAGATCCATTATAATTAATGTAAGAAGCCTTGGTTTTTTAAAGCAACATACTCTATGTGTGAAACGGCAAATTTGAAAAAGTTTAAGCAAAAAACTACTTTACACATACTGTGCAACGTGCGGCGCATCAACGCAGTGTCGCTTCGAAAATGGCCGTATAGTCCTCGATGACCCCTTTTCAACGTCGCAAATAATCTGTAAAGTTAAATCTGCATAAACTTCAATCAAAAAATGTGTGATGTGTAAGGATGAAATATTTTACTTTGTCTTTTTTCCTTGAAAAATGTGAGCGAATTAACGTCCAATATCTCTTCTTTTTGCGTCGTAAAATCGCTCGGATCTGGCAAGACCTTCTAAGAATGGAAGAAAAATCTATAATTTTACACAGATGACTCTGCACAAAATTTTAGCTCACTACGAATCGGATTACATTATAAAAGAAAACTGATGCGTTCTTCGAGGCGTGAGTATAATTTTCCTAAAAAATCTTCCTTTCGTTCACACTTGACACTAAATTTTCTGATCGAATTCTCACCATGACGTGAAAAATTTTTCGAAAATTTACTAAATTTATTCCTAAGAGACGTCAACCGGCCTCGCACATATAATCGTCTGCAAAAATGTAAACGTTCTTTACACCAAAAAATGGACAAATTTCGTGTCCTATTGTTAAATTTATCGAAATTCTTTATTCGCCGTCGCGAGGTTTTTACAGAAATAGGGTAGGGAAATGAGTCGAAATTTCTTTCCCTGATTCCAGAAGTCGTTTTTCGCTTAAATATTCCCATAAACGCTTTTTTAAACACTGATATGGGGCACCTCGGAAAAATTAGGCCAAGAGAAGCAGTGTTTTTTGGCTGACAACTTTTTGCTCTATTTGACGAAAAACCTAAAAAAAATTTTCCTCATGAGGAAAATTCATTTTTTTTTGTTTCCTTGCTTAAAAAACACACAAAATCATTTCTGATGTGTTTTTCGGACTTTTATCATTAACTTGCATCCTATTCCGCCAAAAAAGCGACATTTTTTGCCAAAACTTTCGAGCTATGACCTGCTTATAAATAAATATTCAAGTTTACATTAGCCAAGCAGGAGAATAATTCAACGGCATAACCTCTATTTCTTATATTTCTTTGACGACATAAAACAACTTAATTTTGACATAACAAGTTAATCAAACAGTAAACCTTGATAAAATGATAACAATGAAAAATAAAATTTTAAAACTGATTCTGAACAGCTGACAATCTGACATACAGGTATGAACTTGACCACAGGGTTTATTTCTGCAAAGACCAGTTTCAAATGTGCAACTTGGGGAAAAAGTTTGGTAGCACAGATAGATTTTTGTTTGTTCCCTTGAAAATCAATAAATTAGCTTAATTTAATCGGAAAAACCATAAAAAGCTAGTTTTCTTCTATTTCATTAGATTCGCGTCGGTTTTAGGATCTCAAAACCAAAATTTCTGAGTTTCGAAGAGAAAATGAAAAGATTAGTATAAGGTTTTTCTGGGATTTTCATATTCCAGAACGCTGGACAATGAACATTTCCAACCTTTATTTTCCGTGAATTCAATGAATTTTTAGTCGGGCGGACTACAATTGAAAAACCAGGAGAGCAACAAAGAATTTTGATTCTTCAACCAGCGAAAATTCTCACTTGGACTCATACCTGTAAGACCTCCGACCAGTTACGGGGGGGGGGGGGTAAATCCGAAATTTTGGGGGGGGGGTAGGAAAAAGTTGAAATTTTTCCCAAAAAAGGCCAAGAAACATACACTTTTTGGCAAATTTTTTTAAATTTTTCCCAACTGGGGGGAGGGAAATGATTTTGGGTACTAGGTTAAAACCTGTACTTGGGGGGGGGGTTGGGGGGACCCCCCCTCCCAACTTGGCCAACCCAGTACCCAAAATCATTTACCCCCCCAACCCCCCCTCCCAGTTGGGAAAAAATTTAAAAAATTTGCCAAAAAGTGTATGTTTTTTGGCCTATTTTGGGAAAAATTTCGACTTTTTCCTCCCCCCCCTCAAAATTTCGGATTTAGCTCCCCCTCAACTGGTCGGAGGTCTTACAGGTATGACTGGGTTGGCCAAGTTGGGGGGGTCCCCCCAACCCCCCCCCCCCCAAGTACAGGTATGCTTGCACTCAAAAAGTTGTAGTCACACCACCGTTTTTTTTCCTCGAAGATTTTTTCCACATGAGAACCGGACCCAAAATTTTTTTCCTCATTTTCCAAAAATTTTCCTCATTTTTAAAAACGCTTATAATGTGGCTACGGATGCTTTTTTATGCATTTTAAGAGCATACCCAAGCATTTTGTTGTATTCGGATTCAGAAACCTGCAAAAATGAGGAAAAATTGAGAAAATTCTGGTTATGTTTGTTAAAAATGAGCTCATGAAGAATATATTGGTGTTCTACAGGAGCAGTTGGAGCATGTTAACGATAGAGTTCTCAGGAATTTATCCGCTCTATTGACATTTTGGTGGTTCCGATTGGAATCATCTAATTTTATTTAGCTCTTGGTCCGGCGCAGAGCGCCGAAAATTTTTTTGGATTTTCACTTTCTAAAACGGTGGAAAATGAACCTGATGAACTGTAATTTGTTCCCCATTCCAGCGCGAAGCGCCGGAAAAATTTTCGGGTTTTTATATTCTAAAACGCTAGGAAATAAATCTTTCCAACAGATAATTATGAATAGAAGTTTTAAAATCGCAAAAGACGCAAAAGACGCAAAAGTCCAGGTTGCAAACGTTTAAAAACTTCCAAGCATCGAGAAGAAAAATTGAGATGAAAAATGTCAATTTTGGGCGACATAATGGACTGTTAACGATTAGAAAATGAAGCAAGCTAACTTGATTGATGGAAACTGTTGAGCATTAATTAGTAAGTCGAAGTAGATATGCTAACGGCCGCGCCTGATAGAATATAGTTATCATTATACCCATAACCGGCGCGAAGCGCCGGAAAATTTTGAGATTTTGACCCTTTAAAGTCCGCCAAAACGCATCTTTTCGGTTTTGAATTCCCCAAAAATTTTTCCCCAATGAGAACCATACCCAAAATTTTTTTCCTCATTTCGAAATTTTTTTCCTCAAAATCCCCCATTCGAGGAAAAAAACGATGAGTCACACAAAAGTCAAAATATTTTCAAAGATCGTAAAAAGACTTACCGAGAAAAACCTTGCTTTTCGTCAAATGCTCAAAATAACGACACAGAACCAAACATTTATCCACAATATATTGATAATTAAAAGCTATAAGCAATAGCTAGAATGACACTTTCTGACCGCGCATTGGAATAATATAGAGAAATAATTAAATAATTAAAATCCGACGCCACGCGCCAGAAAATTTCAACAATTTTCAATTTTACAACGCGTAAAATGCACCTCCGGACACGATACTATCAAAAAAATTCCTCTTAAAATGGTGCCCAAGCGCAAAAAAATTTGTCTCAATTTAAAAATAAATTCCTTAAAATCGTTGATTGAGGAAAAAACTGTCGTTTTCTAGCTATGCAGTGATTCGAGATCGACAGTAAATTATTGATTTTTGCGCGGACACAGAAAATAACAGCAGCTACTTGCACTTAGGACTCCAATACTCACAAACAGATCAATAATACAGTGCACAATACAGGTAACAATCTATACCATAAAAATACAAGTTATTCACGTCCTAAACACACCTTGCGATTTCGATTTTAAGCTTTTCAAGCATGATTAAGAAACTTCAAGAGTTTTCTGATAATGTTATCAGCAGTATGAACGTCCTATAGTCATTCCAATTATAACAAACTATAGTTCGAACTAGAGCTCTGAAGGATTAATCATACAGATAAGTCGAAATGGCTTTAGTGTGAGAACTAATTCTTGGCGAAATTGAAATTATCAGCCCAATTCAAAAAAAAGTCTTGGAGGTTTTGGTCAATTCATTGATTACTTCTCAATATGAAAATTTAGAATCGTTTCAGTTTAAAATGAATTTTTTTTGTGGCAATTCTGATCACCTTATGTCAAGTTAGGGTATGAGTAAGGTCGAAAGGAGAGATCCAAAAAGATACTGTTGTCCAAGATGCAATGGTATTGAGTGAACTGACAATACAACACAATTAAAGTCTGCATAAGAATCTGCATATTCAACGCTTTCTTTGCCTTTTATACCACTTCTTTAAACCAGACCTTCGGGCTGTGGGAGGTCTGCTTCTGTCTGCTCGCCCAACCAATCGTTGCTTCGCTTACCTGCTTCCATTCACTGTATGCTTCTATTGCCACGCCTTTATGCTTTGCTTATTGCTTTGCTGCTTCATGCTTATCTTCCACCCTTACAGGCTTTAATTTACAGAATGCTTAGCCACGCCTACATGTTTTTAGTTTTTCATGTGTTTTTCTGTTTTACATGCATTCTACCTAAATATCGTGTCTGGGTCAGGGTTTCTGTATTTTCTACATGGGCAAATGTGTTTTCGTCTCTGGGGGAATTATTGTACCTACAGATGTATGTTTTCATGTGAGTTATGAGGACCAGGTGCCGATGTGCAAATAATTATGTACGTCTTAATTGGTTCAATAATGGCAAATCAGATTACCCAAAACTTCCACAGAATCAGTTTTTCCATACATTTCATCTGCCTGAAATATTCAATTTATTCAATTTCCAACCGTTATAACCTCCTTGCTGTAGTAAAATAACAATGCAAGTAAACTAATCTTCTTCCCTCAATTTTCCCAATCATTCCATCGATTGAGCTTGCATGATGGAAGCTTCTTCCTTCAATTTCTGGATAGTGTCCTATATTGAACGAGGATAAAATTCACACGAGAAAGAAGGTTCAACAGTTGATTTCACCTGAAATTTATTTCTTTCACCTGTAAATTTTTTGCCCAACAATTCCAGACGTTTAGCCATATTGTCACCCTCTTTTTCAAAAATTTCAACGGAATTAGCCCGTCTATAAATATGAAATGATTATCGCTGCATTAAATTTTAATTAATTAATTTTTTACTTTTTGACTTTTTGACTACTGGGGTTCATGAGCGCAACTTTTTTCGAGTTCAGAATCGTTTCCAGCATGATGAAAACCCCCTCAAAAACGGGTTTTTCATGGAAAATGAGAAAAAACCGTAAACTTGAATTATTCCAAAAATTTTGTAATTTAAAGTCAATATTTCAACCTTTTGTCATTAAAAAACATTGAAATTTTCCTGAAAAAGCATGATTTTGACGCTTACTTGAGAAAATTATTTTCGATAACTTCATTCAACCTTGCAACTATCGACATTAGAAACTTCCTTCGAGAGTTTCTTTTTTCCATTGTCGCCATCATTGAAGAGGCGGAAAATTTCCAATTTCCATTTTCTGGTGGAAATTTAAGGCAGCGGCAGAAAATGTCTTCTCCAAGGTCGAGCCCCAGCGATGACATTGTTTTCTTAATGGCGTTCGTAGTGGAAGGGTGATGACATTCAACTGCTTGAATTTGAAACTTTTGAGAGTATAAAAGTCAGTGTAAAGTTGGAAAAAATGATTTTATCAAAAAAATACGGTAAAAATTGTAAGGATTGATTTTTAATGACTTTTTTCGGAGTTTAAACTGCTTAAATTTGAAACTTTTGAGCGTCAAAAAGCCAGTGTAAAGTTGAAAAAAATGATTTTATCAAAAAATACAGTAAAAATTGTGAAGTTTGAATTTTAATGACTTTTTCGAAAATCAAACTGCTTAAATTCGAAACTTTTGAGCGTCAAAAAAGCCAGTGTAAAATTGAAAAAAAATGATTTTATGAAAAAATACAGTAAAAATTGTAAAGTTTGACTTTTAATGACATTTTTTCGAAGTTTAAACTGCTCAAACTTCAACTTTTGAGCGTCAAAAAAGCCAGGGTAAAGTTGAAAAAAATGATTATATGAAAAAATACAGTAAAAATCGTGAAGTTTGACATTTAATGACATTTTTTCGAAGTTTAAACTGCTCAAGTTTCAACTTTTGAGCTTCAAAAAAGCCAGTATAAAGTTTAAAAAATGATTTTATCAAAAAAATACGGTAAAAAATTGTAAAGTTTGACTTTTAATGACTTTTTCCGAAGTTTAAACTGCTTGAATTTGAAACTTTTGAGCGTCAAAAAAGCCAGTGTAAAGTTGAAAAAAATGATTTTATGGAAAAATACAGTAAAATTTGTAAAGTTTGACTTTTAATGACTTTTTTCGGCGTTTAAACTGTTTAAATTTGAAACTTTTGAGCGTCAAAAAAAGCCAGCGTAAAGTTGAAAAAAATGATTTTATGAAAAAATACAGTAAACTTTGTAAAGTTTGACTTTTAATGACATTTTTTCGAAGTTTAAACTGCTTGAATTTGAAACCCTTGAGCGTCAAAAAAGCCAGTGTAAAGTTGAAAAAAATGATTTTATGAAAAAATACAGTAAACTTTGTAAAGTTTGACTTTTAATGACGTTTTTCCGAAGATTTAACTGCTTAAATTTGAAACTTTTGAGTTGAAAAAGCCAGTGTAAAATTGAAAAAAAAATTTCATAAAAAAATACAGTAAAAAATTGTAAAATTTGACTTTTAATGACGTTTTTTCGAAGTTTAAACTGCTTAAATTTGAAACTTTTGCGCGTCAAAAAAGTTTGGTGTAAAGTTGAAAAAAAAGATTTTATCAAAAATACGGTAAAAAAGTGTAAGGTTTGAATTTTAATGACTTTTTTCGGAGTTTAAACTGATTAAATTCGAAACGTTTAGCGTCAGAGAAGCCAGTGTAAAGTTGAAAAAAAATGATTTTATGAAAAAATGCAGTAAAAATTGTAAAGTTTGACTTTTAATGACATTTTTTCGAAGTTTAAACTGCTCAAGTTTCAACTTTTGAGCGTCAAAAAAGCCAGTGTATAGTTGAAAAATAGTGATTTTATGAAAAAATACAGTGAAAATTGTAAAGTTTAACTTTTAATGACATTTTTCGAAGTTTAAACTGCTCAAATTTCAACTTTTGAGCATCAAAAAAAGCCAGTGCAAAGTTGAAAAAAAATGATTTTATCAAAAAATACAGTAGAGAATTATAAAGTTTGGATTTCAATGACGTTTTTCGGAGTTTAAACTGCTTAAATTTGAAACTTTTGAGCGTCAAAAAAGCCAGTGTAAAATTGAAAAAATGATTTTATGAAAAAATACAGTAATAATTGTAAAGTTTGACTTTTAATGACATTTTTTCGAAGTTTAAACGGCTCAAATTTCAACTTTTGAGCGTCAAAAAAGCCAGAGTAAAGTTGAAAAAAATGATCTTATCAAAAAAATACAGTAAAAAATTTTAAAGTTTGACTTTTAATGACGTTTTTTCGAAGTTTAAACTGCTTAAATTTGAAACTTTGTAGCGTAAAAAAATCAGTGTAAATATGAAAAAAATGATTTCATCAAAAAAATACAGCAAAAAATTGTAAAGTTTGACTTTTAATGACTTTTTCCGAAGTTTAAACTGCTATAATTTGAAACTTTTGAGCGTCAAAAAAGCCAGTGTAAAGTTGAAAAAAATGATTTTATGAAAAAATACAGTAAAAATTGTAAAGTTTGACTTTTAATGACATTATTCCGTAGTTTAAACTGCTCAAATTTCAACTTTTGAGCTTCAAAAAAACCAGTATAAAGTTTAAAATATGATTTTATCAAAAAAATACGGTAAAAAATTGTAAAGTTTGACTTTTAATGACTTTTTCCGAAGTTTAAACTGCTTGAATTTGAAACTTTTGAGCGTCAAAAAAGCCAGTGTAAAGTTGAAAAAAATGATTTTATGAAAAAATACAGTAAACTTTGTAAAGTTTGACTTTCAATGACATTTTTTCGAAGTTTAAACTGCTTTTCAATTTTTTGATTTTTTTAGTTTTATCTTCTATTTCTGTACCTTTATATTTAATTTTTTTCAATTTTTACTTTATCGTCCATTTCTGTTTTTTTATATTTGATTTTTTCACTTTTTTCTTTTATTCCTGTTCTTTTATATATATTTGATTTTTTTCTAGTTTATACTTTTTTTTACTTCTGATTTTTACAGAATTTTTTTTATTTCTTTCTTTTATCCTTGATTTATGTTCTTTATATGTTAATTTTTTTCAATTTTTTGACTTTTATCTTTTAATTGTGTTATTTCAAATTCTTGTATATCTTAAATCTTAATTCTTTTATATCTTAAATCTTAATCTTTTTCGTTAATTTCCCTTTGTTTATATTTAGTTTTTTTCAATTTTTTACCTTTATCTTTTGTTTTTTCTTCTTCATATTTTTTTAAATTTTTTTACTTTTTTCTTCCACTTCTGTTTCTCTATATTTAATTTTTCGATTTTTTTCATTTTTATCTTTTATTTCTGTTTCTTTATAATTAATTTTTTCGTTTTTGATTTTATATCTGTTTTTTATACTTTATTTTTTCAAATTTTTTTATTTTTACCTTTTTTATATTTTTGGTCTGTTTTTTAGTATTTATTTTTTAAATTTTTTTTCACTTTTTATTTGTGTTTTTCATGTTCTTTTATTATTTATACTTTTATCGTTTTACTGTTTTTTATATTTTTTTTTTTATTTTTTTGCGTTTTTATATTTAATTACTTTTTATTTTCTACATTTTTCCTTTATTTCTGTTGTTTATGTTTAATCTCCGAAAATTTTTCAACTTTTATCCTTTATTTATGTTTTTTTATATTATTTATTTTACTTTTTTCTTCTATTTCTATTTTTCATATTCAATTTTTTGATTTTTTCAGTTTTATCTTCTATTTCTGTACCTTTATATTTAATTTTTTTCAATTTTTACTTTATCGTCCATTTCTGTTTTTTTATATTTGATTTTTTCACTTTTTTCTTTTATTCCTGTTCTTTTATATATATTTGATTTTTTTCTAGTTTATACTTTTTTTTACTTCTGATTTTTACAGAATTTTTTTTATTTCTTTCTTTTATCCTTGATTTATGTTCTTTATATGTTAATTTTTTTCAATTTTTTGACTTTTATCTTTTATTTGTGTTATTTCAAATTCTTTTATATCTTAAATCTTAATTCTTTTATATCTTAAATCTTAATCTTTTTCGTTAATTTCCCTTTGTTTATATTTAGTTTTTTTCAATTTTTTACCTTTATCTTTTGTTTTTTCTTCTTCATATTTTTTTAAATTTTTTTACTTTTTTCTTCCACTTCTGTTTCTCTATATTTAATTTTTCGATTTTTTTCATTTTTATCTTTTATTTCTGTTTCTTTATAATTAATTTTTTCGTTTTTGATTTTATATCTGTTTTTTATACTTTATTTTTTCAAATTTTTTTATTTTTACCTTTTTTATATTTTTGGTCTGTTTTTTAGTATTTATTTTTTAAATTTTTTTTCACTTTTTATTTGTGTTTTTCATGTTCTTTTATTATTTATACTTTTATCGTTTTACTGTTTTTTATATTTTTTTTATTTTTTTGCGTTTTTATATTTAATTACTTTTTATTTTCTACATTTTTCCTTTATTTCTGTTGTTTATGTTTAATCTCCGAAAATTTTTCAACTTTTATCCTTTATTTATGTTTTTTATATTATTTATTTTACTTTTTTCTTCTATTTCTATTTTTCATATTCAATTTTTTGATTTTTTCAGTTTTATCTTCTATTTCTGTACCTTTATATTTAATTTTTTTCAATTTTTACTTTATCGTCCATTTCTGTTTTTTTATATTTGATTTTTTCACTTTTTTCTTTTATTTCTGTTCTTTTATATATATTTGATTTTTTTCTAGTTTATACTTTTTTTACTTCAGATTTTTACAAAATTTTTTTTATTTCTTTCTTTTATCCTTGATTTATGTTCTTTATATGTTAATTTTTTTCAAGTTTTTGACTTTTATCTTTTATTTGTGTTATTTCAAATTCTTTTATATCTTAAATCTTAATTCTTTTATATCTTAAATCTTAATTCTTTTATATCTTAAATTTTAATCTTTTTCGTTAATTTCCCTTTGTTTATATTTAGTTTTTTTCAATTTTTTACCTTTATCTTTTGTTTTTTCTCTATTCATATTTTTTTAAATTTTTTTACTTTTTTCTTCCACTTCTGTTTCCTTATATTTAATTTTTTCATTTTTTCATTTTTATCTTTTCTTTCTGTTCCTTTATAATTAATTTTTTCGTTTTTGATTTTATTTCTGTTTTTTATACTTAATTTTTTTCAAATTTTTTTATTTTTACTTTTTTCATATTTTTGGTGTGTTTTTTAGTTTTTATTTTTTAAATTTTGTTTTATTTTAATTTTTTTCAATTTTTTTGTATTTTTTTCTCTTTAGTTTTAAATGTGCAGTCGCTAAACGTTGCGTTCATTGAGCATCGGGCGAAGAATTCGCTGTCAAAGTTGTAATTTTGTGTCGCGTTGGAACGTCGCGACGTGGCCCCAAACGCGCGGGCATTGAACGAAATTCCATCTTTTTCGTCTATTTTTCTCTTTAAATTTACAAACTTCTCAGAATTTTTTTATTTCCACCCGCTTTTCTTCTAAATTCACATATTGTTGACATTTTTTCTTCTTTTTTGTCCATTTTCGTGCTTTTTTTCACCAAATTTGAGTATTTTCCTTTTTTTTCTACTTTTTCTTTCAATTTTTTTCACCATTTTGGTCCATTTTTCGGCAACATTCGCATATTTTTTTACTTTTTCTCAACTTTTGGCATTTTCCCTTCCGAAATTCACATATTTTTGAGAAATTTCTGGTTTCATTTTTATTTATTTTTCTGCAAAGTTTACATTTTTTCGCAACTTTTTTGAAGGAATAAAACGATATGTCGCGAAACTTTGTGAATTTTACTCTAAAAAACTTGTTTTTTTTGCATTTTTCAAAAAGTTTCCAGATTTTTCGTCAAATTTTTCATGAAAAATTCTATAAACTGTACGAATTTCCCTCATTTTTTTCAAAATTTTTTTTCTCGAATTTCTGCAAAGTAAAATTCGTTTCCGCATCCAAGTTTTGAATTTTTTTGTTAAAATTTCAGTGTAGAAATTAAAATTTGAAATTTGAAATTTTCTTTGAAAAATTTTTATGATTTTTTTTAATTTATCCAATTTTTTCGCAAAATTAGAATTCTTCCTGAAATTTGCATGATAATTATGCAAATTTAAGTTTTTTCCTGCATATCCAGAGCCGAATTATTTCACCTCGTTTTTTCCAAAGAAATATTGTGCGAAGAAGAAGCCTCTGCATTTATCAAACAAATTTTAACCAGTGTATCTCATTTACATAATAATGAGATATACCCATTTAGATTTAAAGGTATGTGAAAATTCTTAGATTTTTCTTCAAAAATTTGAAGTTTTCTTGAAAAATTTGAAATTTCTTGAAAAAAATGTGAATTTTTTATCTTAAAATTTGACAGCCAATACTGTTTTTGGCTCCATCTATAGTTATATAATCTCCTTTTGTCTGTAGTGATTGACTCAATTCTTGTTCCTAAATTGTTCCTCAAAGGGTCTACAATCATTTGATTGATAAGATTCGAACTAAGAAATCAGAAATAGATTCATTGTGCAACATTTCTCTCATAGATAAAATGGATTTGAATAAAAGATACAACATTTATTTGATGAAAAAAGCCGAAAAACGAGCGGCAGACCGGAAATATTTCAATGAACATCCGCCGTTCTATGTTGGAAAGAACATTTTTGATAGAAAAAAGAAGCACAATTTATGATCAAATGGCGATAATTTTTTTCCAAATTATCACTTTCATTGGAAAAATTGTTGTATTTTACCAAGTGCAACCAAATTTCGCTTTTTTGAATTAAATTTGTTACAATATTGTAACAAATTTGCCCCGATGCGACAGAAAAAAAATTCACTCCCAATATTGGATTTGCATTCTTTCTAATTAAAAAAATTTCCATGTCTCTGTGAAAGAGTATATCCTGCAGCATCGTGCATTTTTTCTTTCTCCTGGCGTCAACATCAGTAAAATTTTTTCCTTATGAAAATTATATGAAGTGCTGCTCATTGAAATAATACCAAACTTGAGACCAAACCGAGTAGCTTTTTTTCGAGACTATTTTGAGCTTGAGCCATTTTAGTGCAACTGGGCCTTGGTGATGGACATTGGGCACCAACTGCAAATGGGGCAACAGGGTAAAGCATACAAACATGTCATTAAAAAGCTGTGAATCCAGCCACGCCTATATCAGGAGTTGTGCAGGTCTTTTCTTGGAGGCGTAAGATAATGAATTTTGTTAAAAAAAAATGTAAATTTCACAAAAGAAATGTAAATTTCACTTTCAGAAATTCTGAATTTTACTCAAAAAAGTTTGAATTTTACAACAAAAATGTGAATTTCACTCCTGAAACTATGAATTTTGTTGAGAAAAGTTTGAACTTTACCCTCCAAAAATGCGAATTTCGTCGAAAAAATTTTTAAATTTTTCTCGTCAGCATATTCAAATTTTGTTCAGAAAAATGTAAATTTCGTACAAAAATTAGAATTTTACTGTATTTATTTTTTTTAATTTTTTTTATAAAGCCCAAAAATATAATGTTTCAACGCGTATAGAAATCATCGATTTCGCTTAATTGCGAACACTTTTGCCCGGCGATTTCTTACAAGAAATGATCGGAACGCCGGCATTTCTAGGTAAACTTTTAGAATTCTCGTTATTTTCTTCTCAAAATTTCATTTTTCGGACGATTTTCTGGTTTTTTCTTCATTTTTTCCTGCAAAATCTGCACATTTTCGACGATTATTTACTTTTTTTACATTTTTTTCTCTCATAATTTGCATTTTTTTCGCGATTTTCTACTTTTTTCCACTTTTTTTTGTTGAAAAATTTTCATATTTTAAACGATTTTGGATTTTTTTCTGTATTTTTGTCAATTCTGCCCCCAAAATGTGCATAATTTCTAGGATCATGTGAAATTTCTTCATTTTTCTTAAATTTCCTCACTTTTTCAACATGAGATTTGCATAGTTACGACAATTGTTTACTTTTTTCCAGATTTTTCTATCATAACTCGCATATTTTTCGCAATTTTTTACTTTTTTCCGTATTTTTGTCCATTTTGCCTCAAAAATTGCATAATTTCTGAGATTTTATGCAATTATCTTCATTTTCTTGAATTTTCTTCATTTTTTTCACAAAATTTGCATATTTTCGACGGTTTTTAGTAGTTTTTCTTTATGTACCCACTTTTTTACCCCGAACTTTGACATTCCTTGTTGCATTTTGGTTCATTTTTTGCGAAAAAATTTGCATACTTTCGAGGGTTTTTTTATTCATTTTCTTTTTTTTCAATTTACCGCAATATTTGCATATTTTCTGCCGTTTTTTTGTTGTTTTGATTTTCCCCCAATTTTTTCAAAATTTGCACATTTTTGACGATATTTCTGTTTTTTCTTGATTTTTATCTGTTTTTTTCCGAAAAAAATTCCGTATTTTTCAATTTTCCTGTCATTTTTCTCTATTTTTCCACAAAATTTGCATATTTCTCAATTTAACTGTCATTTTCCTCCATTTTTCATCAGAATTCGCGTATTTTCGGAGTTGCATATTTTTGACGATTCTTTTTTTCCTGGACCATTGTATCAATTTTTTCACAAAATTTGCATATTTTCAATCATTTTTAATCTTTTCTTCTTTATTTTCCTTCATTTTTCAGCAAAATTTGCATATTTTTGGCACTTTTCGTTTTTCTTTCTTTATTTTTTCAATTTTTCCCAAAAATCGCATGTTTTTGCCAATTTTTCTTCTTTTTTCCAGCTCCTTTGCTTTTTCAGGAAAAAGAAAAAAAAAGAAAAAAGTTATCCCGAAAAAAGAAGAACGAAAATAAAAATCAAAAAGAAAAAAGAGAAAAGAAAATGAATATATAAAGCAGAAAATAAAAAATGAAAAAGTAGAATGAAAAACGTAGTAAATTTATAAGAATAGAAAAAAGCCAAGTGATTACGAAACCAACTGAGAAAAAAGCAAAAAGTAGAAAAATATGGGAAATGAAGGAAATAAAATGCAAAAATGAAATAGTTATAATTAAATTAGAATCGAAAAATTAAATTAAAAGTTAATCGAAAAATCTCAATTCCTTATAAGTCCTTTTCAATAGGAGAATCCTCGAAAAACAATGAAGTAACAAATATGGATCAGACTAACCAGAAAAACCGAGAGAAAGTCCCTCAGAAATCAAAAAACGTATTAAACAAGATGCCCGAACATTTATTTCTCCATCACATCATTAAAATAGAAAATTTGGTTTTCCAATGGAAATGCCGGTATATTCATAACTCACTGCATAACTCCTTTTTCCAATGCATAATGCTCATTCCGTGGTTTAATCGGAGCGTAATGATGAAACATAGTCGCAGGGAATATTATATTTAAGTGCACTCATAAGATTCATAGGGAGAACATGATCATAATCAGTTGTACGTAGAAATTGCTGACCATCCCTTTACCCCGAGTGTCCTGCTACTCCGACCCTCTTTACCTCGATGGTGCCATAAACCCAGGCCAATGCTAAAAAAGTGAGATTGAAATTCCTGTCATCCCCTCTGTCCCTTTCCAGTATGTGTTGGTTTTTAAAAAATTTTCAATAATATTATTTTCCCACGGTATTAAACTGTCGAAATTGTTAAAAAATCTTGTTTGGTAATTATCATGAATCATTACAGTGCAGTCACATCTATTCTTACAAAATGAGGCCAAGTTTATTGAAAGATTCCATTCATTCTAACATATACAAGCCTGTTCGACTATAGTCGATTCACCTTGATATGGTAGATGCAGTGACGAAATAAAGTGTAGGTTCACTTTGATACACAACTTTCACTGAGCAAATGACACTGTTAGAAAACCATATGAATTCTGTCATGACAAAAAAGAGGTGAAATTCAATCCAAATATACAACTTGTTACCTTATTTGAAAAACTTTTACCAACATTAAAGTGCATTCAGCCAGGTTATTGGAGAAAATTGTCAGTCTATCTGTTGCAGTGTCATGGCAGTATTTCCTATGGGATATGGTATGGGTTTCCCATCAATGTGACTGATCACCAATTTCGTTTAATGTGACATGGCTCCCAAAATCTACTTAATGTGACAGTACTGATTTGTGTCACTTTTCTATTTGGAAGCATTCTATAAAAAAATACTACAGGTCGTTGAAGATATACCTTAAAGACATGGATAATGAACGGAAAATCTGAAATTGAGTGACTTGGGTTGGGATATGATTTTCCAAAAAAATTGGAGGCTTCAATTGAACACTGCGATTTGTTGTTATTTCGAATTGAGAATTTTGTTGAATAGGCAAATTAAATTTGAACAGAATACAAGAAAACTGATTTGCTCAAATGAAATCAATATAGATCTTTGATTGGCGAAAATGAAATAGTGAATAGCTAAACTGAGACAAATTTATGAAATATTGTGTTCTATTGGATTTCTCAGTACTTTCCTAATCAAAAAATATTTAAATTCCATTCTTTTTTGACAGTGGAACAAAGTGGGAAGATCCCTTGCTCGTCCTTTTACTGATCAACACGAGAGAGAAAATCTGCCCCCTCTTTCCTTTGTCGGTGGCGACTGTTCTCCATAACTGTGCGACTGCGGAGAGGACTTCCCGAAGCATTTGTGGATCCGTTGGAACACAGGATCCCAACAAAGAATATGCTTGTTGTCCGACACACAAGGTCTAACATTCAGATACTTTTATCTTACATCTTAGAAAACAATCGGCATTAAGAAAATTGATCCATTTATTCTGAAAGGGTATGGACAACGCTTAAAAGTCAGTGAGCTTATCACTTATCACAAAATTTACTATTCCCTTGTGACGGTGCACCACAAGCGGCAAGCACACCAATTGAAACATCCTCAAAGAGATATCGACAGTATTCAAGCCAAATGTAGATGAACAAGCATGTTTCTTTTATGATTTTTAACACCCTGGTGTCAAAAAGGGCGCTTTTCTACAGTAGATTCTTCTCACTGCGTAAGGACTCTATGTCGAATTGAACAATTACGATAATAGTCGTCAATAAATTTTTTAAACTTGGAGGCTCCATATTCAATGAAAGAACCCCGAAAGCTTGCTGATGGATCAGATGAACTCAAAAATCTTTGCGAGAGTTCATCCTTTTTTTTTACCGCCAGTTTTGAAAAACTTATTTATATGGCGAACAGAAGATGTGCTTCGAGGCTAAAGACAACGGCGTAATCACCATTCATTTTTTTGGTAAATGTGATGAAACGGTAACTCCAACAATAACATAGCTACAAAAATAAAAAATAAAAATTATATTCGTGGAAGGACATTTTGGGGGCCAATTCAGCAAGTGAATCCTGTATCAGTTTTGATGCTGCCGGAACCAAACTGAAATTTTAAAATAGGTCGAAAATTATCATCAATGAAGACGGTGGCGTCTTCGTACAGTATGGTGTTCATTCCAAAGAAACAAATGACTGGATATAACCAAAAAAAATTCGAATATTGCTGTATAATTGAGGTCTTTCTTTCATGAATACGTGCAAGTATTCATAAACTTTTGGCCATGTTTCGTTGGTCTTCGTTCCCGAAAACTTTTTCAAAAGCCCGAGTTTTCTACAAAAATGGCACATGACCGCAGATAGAAAATTCATGATAAACAATAATCTGATTGATTACGTTCTTCGCAGTGTTTTAATTTGACAATATTTTTCTAACAGTTTCCGCTTTATCACGGTCTCTTTGAACTAGAGGTTCGCCCGTGACGTCGTCAATTCCCTGAAAAATGTCAACTCGTTATGCAAAAGCCGGACTAAAATAAAGCTCGAAAAAATATGATTTTTGTAGAAATTGGGTCTTTTTGTTACAATCACATGATCTTGACTGGGCTTCTTTCTGTTTTTGTTTCTCACGTGTCATTTTTCCTTCTGGCACTCGCTTTGTATTTCCTCTGTTTTCCAGACCATCCTATGTGTTAAACATCTATTAACTTTGCGCATATTCTCTCTGTTGATCCACCTCTATGATTGTCATCTACTCTTTTAGCCCTCTTTACCAGTGGGTCTAAGTTTTCGTGTTTCACTATTTCATGTACAGTAACCTTAGCTCTTAAACGGAATTTAAAAGAGTAAAGCCCATGATAACACACCAGGGTTTTTTTAGGCCAATTTGGAGCCATGGCTGCTAAAAATTTAGGGCTACAAGCAAAATTGACTTGTAAGTATGAGAGTCTAACCATCCTTTTTGATTAGGCTATAGAGCTTCGTGTGCCGAGATGCATTTTTATGCATTTTGAAATTAAAAATACAGAAAATTTGCCTCGGATTCCAATTCATTTATGATTCTTGGTATCATTTCTGTTGTGCGATTAGAAGATATCATTCTAGCTCACGCTTATAGCTTTCAGAAACCAGCATGCTATGGATGAATCTTCGATGTTGTATTGTTTTTTCGACATATTGGACAAAAATCAAGATTTTTCTAGATTATTTTCACAAAATCCTTTTGCCGCGTTTAGAATTTTTGGCTTTGGTGAAAATAACTTTTTGCATTTGGAAAATGATTAAAACATCATCAGCGTGGAAAAATAGCAATTTCTTTCTATCTGACGGAGCCATTCATATTGATTGTTGCTTGGCTAATTTTTGAATTCTAGTTTGCCCCCACTGAAAGCGCATTGAATTCACTGAAAAAATGAACCCTTCATGTAGGAAAAAGATATGAAAAGTATTCATTTTCCAACACTATAGAATATCATAATCTAAAATTTTCTTTCAGTGCTAAGAATACCTATCGCCCTTTTTCATGATATAGATCATGTGAAAACAATTGCTTTTGATAAATAATCGTAATTCGCAAATTACTTGATCAAATTTTTCATAGTCATGCTTTCAAATCATGATGACAGTTAAATGGTTTGATACCCAAGGCTTGACAGGACATAAAAAATGCAACTTGCACGCTATATGATTCACGTTTTCCGGCTAACACGAAAGAGAAATAGAACCATCCATCCAAATTTCAGAAACTCTACGAAAATTTCCCATGATATTTAGGATGGTTGGATTTTGTGACCTTGATGAGCATTTATGCAGTAGCGAAAATTCACCTGACACTTCTTTTTCTAAGTTACTCGAAACAACCAACGAGCAGCAAATATATCTGTTTACCATTCGATATCATACTTTATGTATCACTCATACAAAAATTTCCAGATTAGTCTTTTTCATATGATTTCAGGTCGGCTACAATACTGCATTGATTAATTAATTGAAAAGAGTTTGATCATTATATTTGACGAAAAAGTAAATTTGTAAGAAAAATGGTAAAACATATTCTTTTCCAAGTGATATTGCATATGCCTTCTTCTTTCACACTCTCTGAAAACAAAATACAATAATGACCAAGTATCTTAGATCTCTAGTCTCGTTTCAAAAAGTGTGGCCTTGTAAAACTTGCAACTTCCTGAACTTCGAACAAAATAGAGAGCTCTAATCAAATATCCAAAATTCATTTCCGTCAAGAGTCCTGAAAACGGATCAAAAAATTGTAATTTTTGTTAAAAAAGTCATGAAGATATTTGGGGTTCATATACACTTGGCCAAAAATAATTCTTGACTTACTCAGGTAGTATTTTATAAAAATTTCAAGTGCATTTCATACGTCTTTTTTGTAGGACTACAAGAAATACTATTTTTTGACTTGAGCATGCTTTACTTCAATTTTGGTCCAACTTCTCCGTTTTTTATATTGATATTCTTTATATCTTTCACTTCTATCTTTTATTTCTGCTTTTTATATTTTTAATTTATTCAGTTTTTTACTTTTTCATATCTATTTTTTAAATATTTTTCACCTTTTTTCATTTTTTTATATTTAATATTTTTACTTTTATCGTTTATTTCTGGTGTTCTTATATTTAATTTTTTGCTGTAATTCAAATTTGATTTTTTTTACTTTTATCGTTTGTTTCTTATTCGTTATTTTTTCGTTATTTTTTAAAACTTTTTTCCAATTTTTCTCTTTTTTTGTATCAACCTTTTTCTTTAATTTTATACTTCATTTTGTCTTTTTTATACCCAATTCTTCTTCCTGTTTTTACCTTTATTTTTTTACTCTGTTTCATTATAGTCATTTTTTTATATTTTCACTCTTTTTTTATTTTTGATTTTTATGTTGGATTTTTTCCAAGTTTTTCTCTTCTTTATCTTTTGCCACTGTTTCTGTGTATTTAATTTCACCTTTTCCTTTCATTTCTGTTATTAAAAATATTTATAAATTTTTTAAATTGTTTTTTACTCTCATCTTTTATTTCTATTTTTTATGTTTAATTTTTTCCCATTTTTACTTTTTGCTTTTATTTTTGATTTCAATATTCAAATTTTTCAATTTTTTCCTACTTTTGCCTTTTGTTTTTGTTTCTTTATACTAAATATATTTCTATTTTTTACTTTTTTTAATTTTTGGTATTATATTGAAATTTTTAAATTTTTTTTCACTTTTTATTTGTGTTCTTCATGTTCTTTTTTTATTTACTTTTTTATCGTTTTACAGTTTTTTATATTTATTTTTTTTATTTTTTTGACTTTTTCATATTTAATTACTTTTTATTTTCTACATTTTTCCTTTATTTCTGTATTTTATGTTTACTCTCCGAAATTTTTTTAACCTTCATCCTTTATTTATGTTTTTTATACTCTTTATTTTACTTTTTTATTCTATTTCTGTTTTTCATATTCAATTTTTTTATTTTTTCAGTTTTATCTTCTATTTCTGTTCCTTTATATTTAATTTTTTTCAATTTTTACTTTATCCTTCATTTCTGTTTTTTTTATATTTGATTTTTTCACTTTTTTCTTTTATTTCTGTTCTTTTATATATATTTGATTTTTTTCTAGTTTATACTTTTTTTTACTTCTGATTTTTACAGAATTTTTTTTATTTTTTTCTTTTATCCTTCATTTATGTTCTTTATATGTTAATTTTTTTCAATTTTTCGACTTTTATCCTTTATTTGTGTTATTTCAAATTCGATTTTTTAATATTTTTTCTTTTTTCCTTCATGTCTGCCTTTCTACATTTGATTTTCTAATGCTTTTTTCTATCTTTTTCGTTAATTTCCCTTAGTTTATATTTAATTTTGTAACGTACCTGCTAAAGCAGTACTGTAAATATGTAGCATACTGTATGTAATAGACATTTATTAGATATTACTTTATTTTCACATTTTATCGTCTCAAGGATGTCTGGGATTCACACCCAAACATTCCTACAAAATTACGTGAAGTACTTTATTTTGATCCGTTCACACCCCGGTAGCCCAATTAAGATGCCCTAATTAATTTGCACAAACGGCAGCTGTTCCCCTAGAACCCACACTAAACTACACATTCCACAGCTACCGTAATCCCCAGTAAAAATCGTAAACAACACCTGCACACAGTAAAATGCGTAGAAACCCCGCCGTACAGTAGTCTCAAGTGTAACGGTAGCGGCGGCCCCACAAAACATGTGTATACAGAGAAACCGATACAGGAAGCATGCACGGAAGCACAAAGGTGTGGCCAAGCCCACCGTAGAAAGCAAGCGAAGCACAGAAAGCATACAGTACCAGAAAAGCATTAGAGGGGCGTAATTAAGAAAGCATAAAAAGCGTAGCAGGAAACGACGATTGGCGGAAGAAGATGGACGGAAGCTCGACCTCCCGTGACACCCAAGGAGTGGCCAAAATCGTCGTATAAAAGCAGAAGCAAAGTGTGATTTAGTTAGTTGTTAGACTGTTGTAATCGTTTTATTTTGATCCGCGGCCGTCCCCTTATCTGCAAGCAACCGTCTTCGAAAGCAATTAAACCGTGTCGTGTATTTTTATTTGCAAGCAACCACGCCACCCCCGTTTTATTTGTCGACGTTCAAGCGACCGTCGATTACTCGTTGTTGTGTTTGTAATCGTACGCCCGCGCCCCCGTCCCGTTAATTGTCCCCGCCGTATCGACCGATTGGTTAGAAGTAAAGTACCTCACACAAATCTGGTCGTTACATATTTTGGTGACCGTACCGTTACGTTAACCAGTGGAACTCCCTGCCCCCAGTTAGGTGTACTCTTATCCGGGCATTTAGAAGCATTAGATAATACAGTAGTAATCATTTCCTACAGTAAGGCAGTATTCGTAGAAAGCAAACTGGAAATCCCCTCCAACGAGACATTAAGTGATACATTTAAACGAATACAGCGTGAAGCAAAAATTGAAGCATTTAAGCAGAAATCCCAATGTAAACCAAGAATGACCCACCAAATGCAAGATCATTTAGGAGAAATCATTAGAGAACAGATAAACGATTTATTTTCAGAAAATTTTCGTACCCTACACACACAATTGAATCAGAATACAGTAAACCCTACCCTAATAGACGATCTAAGAACAGCAAACATTGGTAATAACATGGCAAATAATTTCTACGCCAAACCTACAGTATTCACGGGCGGCGTGACCCAACATTTTGGTGAATGGAACAAAAGATTAGAACAATTCATGGCACTCCAAGGCATGAAAGATACAGACGTACAGTTAAAGTTGGCATGTTTAGAAATTCATTTAGGAGGAGCCGCGTTAGCAAAATTCAAAAGTTTAGCAAATTCCGATAACCCTCCCCACACATACGAGCAGTATAAAGTCGCATTACAGGCATTTTTCCCAAACAATAGAGATAATGAGCTACATCAACAATTCTTACGCAAAAGAAAACAAAAGCGATCCGAAACAGTAACAGAATTCTTATTTGATCTAGAACATCTCGCAACCCTCGCCTACCCTAACTTTAACACAGAGGCACGAGAAATGATCATAAAACCCCTCTTTGTAGAAGGCATGCAAAACGAAATCAGGGAAGCAATTAAGTATAGAAGGTTCACAACTCTAAAAGAAATGTCAGACGAAGCAGCTTACATTGAACAGCAAATTCTTAGAAATGAGTTAAAGTCCAACACCCTCCCCTTCATACCCCCAAAACCTGAACCCATCTTTTCCCTAACCAAAAATACAGACCAACAGGATCTTTTGCATCAGTTAGAACAACAAGTAAAAGATTTACAGTTGCAGATCAAACAAAAACCTCAACCCCCACAACAAAGTAGCTACAACAATTTCAGTAACAATACTTTCAGCAGGAATAATGCTTACAGGAACAACACCACCCCCAGACAACCCACATGCTTCCAGTGTGGACAAATCGGACACGTAGCTCGTAACTGTAAATCAGCAGGTACCCGAAAATCATGTGAAATCTGTTTCCGTAATAATCACAGTACACGTGATTGTAAAAGCCGATGCATCCACTGCTCCCAAACAGGACATAGATCAGATAACTGCCTTTCAAAACCCTACATCAATTTTCAATGTTTCATATGCAAGCAGAGAGGTCATACAAGCAGGTATTGTCCAAATCAGCAGAGTCGTAATATTCAAAATTGCATTGAGTACAGACTACCCCAACCCCTCATGGACATTGATGACCCTGCATTTTACTCAAAATTACCCGCCATAACTAACGGCCCTCAGACTACTTTAGGAACTATCATGCCCAACACCCACCGCCGTAGTGACGAATACGTCCTTGATCTGGACGTACCCGATTGGTGCGCCATGTCACCACCCCCCACGCCTGAAGCCCCAAAAATCGAAAAATCGCCGCCCACCATCCCCGTAGGCTACAAGATCCCCCGAAAGCAAGACACAACGCCGCCCACCGCCCCCGAAACCCCGTCGAAAACAGGCCGCAACTTGTTATCCCTTCTCCATGGCCTGACCCCCGAACCCTACCAATTCCGCCCCCGCCAAACACTTCTACCGACCCCCATAAGTAAGCAAGTCCAAACCCTATCCCATAACACAACTTCTAAAGTTTTACAGAACGTTCAGATTTCAAACCGGCCACCCACCCAGCGCAAAACCGCAAAACGACAACACCAAAAGCCCCAACACCAAACCGGCCACAACGAAAACATACAGTGCCCCGCCGCCTCCACTAAAACATTCTATTGGCCGATGTTTTGTATTTTTCTTTGTATAATAATCCCCACATCGTGTAGTGCCCAATTTCAGATGTGTGGAACTTCATTGAGCAGTCACTCAGTCAGCATACCAAAACTTGTATCATGCATGCCCCCTTCCACAGTAGACAAGCCCGTACAGACACTCGGAAAAATCTATATCCCCTCCACTAAGCCCCACATTACAGACGCATACAAATGTAGTGTTCGCAAACGCAAAATTTGTACTAATACAGGATTTTTCGGATCAAAAGGTATTGTCTTCGACCAAACCGAAATGCAAAATCTAACCCCACATGTTTGTAAGGCAATCGTTATAGACAAAGAACACAACGGTCAAAAATTATACGAAACCCAACCAGGATTTTGGTCAACAAATAACTCCCTAAGCGTAGAATACACATGGTGTTGTACAGACCATTGTACCTCGGTCACTAACGTCATCATAGAAATAGGACAAATAGCATCTTGGAATGGAAAATCTATGACAGGTACATTAGGTGACCTGGGGTCATGCAAACCGACATCAGGTCATTGTGTTACCGCCGACAGATCCATTATCTGGAATGAAACAGCATTTGAAAACTTATGCCCCTTCGAATACAAAAATACACATCCCATAAAACTCACGCCAACCCACATGATAATAGAAGAGCTACAAGGTGCATTTTCGGTTAAAAACACGCTCTTTTCAAACCCCAATTGCCCAGAAATCCAAGACAGCATTCTAACCGAACAAGGCATTATTGTACAATTAGACAAAAGCACACCACATCGTAACGCATTTTTAACCCCAAAAACCAACGAAACTCATACTACACTATACGATTTTGATGATTTTGAACCCATCAATGCAAAACTAAACTATCTAGCAGACAAAATACAGGAATTCGAAATTCAAAATTTCAAAAATGTATGGAATGAATTATGCAGGCAGGCACAGCGTCACCTTAATCTCGTATGGCAAATTTTACGTCTTGATGCAACCCTTGGAGCGCGTGCATTCCTACAGCGAATGGACATAATAGCAGAATTCACAGGAGAAGCCCTCACAGTCTGGCCCTGCAAGCAGGTAAACGCATCCAAAGTCTTTTACAACCACAAAATCAACCAAACATGCTACAAACTTTTGCCCATTCTTGTAGGAACCGAACTCATGTTTTCAAATCCAGGAGGCAACGATTTGACCCCTTTTTCACAAACGGTTGACTGCCATCACATGCATGTAGCCCTTTACAAACAGAATAATACATGGGTAAGTGAAACAGGATCCCCGCATGTCACAAATTTACCTTTAGAAATCGTCTGGAACCAAAATTTCTCCCTTTTTCATTTTAATACACCTGCCATTTTTCATGATCAACTTGCAACTATTTCAACCAACTTACTCTTTTTGAAACAATACATTTACAAAACTCACACACACGGAAACATTGTCAAAAAACTTGTCAATTACACCGCCCAAATGTCTCTCAATTCCGATACAGTTTACAACATGATCTCAGGCACTGGCCAAGCACTCGGAAATACACTCTCTGGCGCCGGTCAAGGCATAGAACATGTAATAACTGGTACCACCCAAAGTCTCACGGACGGATTAAACAATTTACTCAAAGGACCCCTGCAAATCATTATCAATCTCGCCGTTATTACTGTAGTTATTGCAGGCGTCTTTTATTTGTTTCTCGTTCTTCGAAAATATTTCCCCTCTCCAAAGCATCATGCCACAAACGAACATGCATACGAAATACCATCAAACAACAGACATTTACATGAGACCATTCCCCCATCATTCGGCCATGCTCTCTTAGAATTAGCTAATCGTCGTGTGGCACAAACACAGCAGAAATACGTCCTTGTCGATATTGATACCCCCTGAACTCCTGCAATCGAACTCATCAATCAAATTCACCAATCTGCATCAAATAAGCCACCTCAAAATGTACCTGAGAAACATACCCCTCATATTCCAATCAAACTTAACGGCAAATTAATGACAAAAGGCATGATTGACACTGGTGCAGTTTACTCATTCATTGATTCCCGAATCACTCAAATCCTACAGTTAGACATGAAACCCCCGCTAGTCCAAGCAAAAGCAGCAAATAATCTTCCGATTCACTTTGTAGGGACCACTTTTGTCACAGTGACAGCCCAAACAATCCAGGAAACAATCATGGTCCATGTCCAAAAAGATTGCACAGCAGACATCCTTCTAGGCAAAAACTTTCTCAGTCGATTTTCGGAATACACTATCAACAATCAAAAATCACAGGTCGAATTTGGCAATGTTATACTACCTTGTGATGGCCTAGAATACAGCCCACTTTCGACCCGTGGTGGAACTTACTTAGACGAAAAATTAGAATTACCACCCCGTACAGTAACCGAATTTACTGTCCCCTTGCCCAAATCGTACCTACAAGTCAAACAGCTCGAATTTACTCCGAAACCCAAGCAGAACCCCAAAGTCCATTTCGCAGCTTGTATCTCTGAAAACCAAAACAGTCGCATACTCATATCCGTTCTAAACACACAAGAAACAGCCCAAATTCTTTACCCTGGAACATGCATTGGTACAGTCTCATGTTACATCCCAAAACAAAATGCTCCCGCTAATCTAACCCCTCCAAAGCAAAACCAGCCCAACCGTTTTGATACATTCACATGGTTAAAAGAAAATGTCAATTTAACCTCTAGTGACCTCACAGAAACCGAGAAAACACAACTCCTACGCACCCTATCGAAGTACCCTACATTATATGCTAAATCCAAAATGGACGTAGGCAGAACCACCCTCGTTTCACATACAATTGACACCAATGGCTCCCAACCCGTACGTAGACAACTTTATCGGACTTCCCCAAAAGAAAAGCAAATCATACAAGCAGAAGTTGAGCAACTCGCAGCAGCAGGTGTCATAAGCCAAAGCAATTCCCCATGGTGTACCAACACAGTTTTAGTCCCCAAAAAAGATGGAGGCCATCGTTTATGCATTGATTTTAGAGGCCTCAACAAAGTCACCAAAAAAGATACCTACCCCTTGCCCCGTATAGACGAAATTCTAGACACACTACGTGGAATGAAATATTTTACGTCCCTTGACCAATCCAATGCATACTATTCCATTCCCATAGCACAAGCAGACAGAGAAAAAACAGCCTTTAATTGCTCAGCCGGCCAGTATCAATTCAACTACCTCCCTTTTGGACTCACCAATGCCCCAGCCACATTCCAAAGATTAATGGATGTTATTCTTTCGGGTCTGCAATGGAACACATGCCTTGTATATCTCGACGATGTTTTGGTATTCGCAGACTCCCATGCCCAAATGCTGGAACGTTTAGACACTATTCTTGCCCGATTCTCACAAGCAGGCCTTAAGCTAAACATACAAAAATGCAAATTCTGCCAGCCCCAAGTCCAATACTTAGGCCACGTCATTTCTCAGCAAGGCATTTCACCAGATCCCCATAAGGTACAGGCCATCTATGACATACCCACACCCAAAAGCTCAAAAGAAGTTAAGTCATTCCTTGGCCTACCCTCATATTATCGCAGATTCATCCCAAATTGCTCTCAAGTTTCTAGCCCACTCACATCGCTACTCAAAAAGAACTCAGAATTTTCCTGGGGCCCTGAACAGCAAAATGCATTCACTAAGCTAAAAGAATTACTCATTCATGCCCCAATACTGCAGCACCCCGATTTCACAAAACCGTTTATTCTGCAAACCGACGCCTCAAAACTCGGAATCGGCGCCATTCTCAGTCAGCTAGATAGTAAAGGTCAGGACCGCCCCATTGCTTTTGGGAGCCGCACATTGAAACCCGCAGAACGCAACTATCCGATCACTGAGTTGGAAACCCTTGCAGTAGTCGAATTTGTCAAGTATTTCCGCCCCTATCTTTTCCAGCAACATGTTATTGTACACACTGACCACACAGCAGTTTAGGCAGTCTTACAAAAGGAAAACCCGTCCCCTCGCATTGCCAGTTGGGGATTAGCCCTCTCCGGTATTCAGCTAGACATTCGCCCTAAGAAAGGCACTGCTAACCGCAACGCAGATGCAGTTTCTCGATTCCCCTCACAGACAGCAAAACAATCCTTATCCCCGCCGTATCGACCGATTGGTTAGAAGTAAAGTACCTCACACAAATCTGGTCGTTACAATTTTTTACCTTTATCTCTTGTTTCTTCTTCTTCATATTTTTTTAAATTTTTTACTTTTTTCTTCCACTTCTGTTTCCTTATATTTAATTTTTTCATTTTTTCATTTTTATCTTTTGTTTCTGTTTCTTTATAATTAATTTTTTCGTTTTTGATTTAATTTCTGTTTTTTTATACTTTATTTTTTTTAAATTTTTTTATCTTTACTCTTTTTATATTTTTGGTCTGTTTTAATTTTGTTTCATTCTAATTTTTTTTCAATTTTTTTGTATTTTTTTCTCTTTAGTTTTAAATGTGCAGTCGCTAAACGTTGCATTCATCGAGCATCGGACGAAGAATTCGCTGTCCAATTTGTAATTTTATGTCGCGTTGGAACGTCGCAACGTGGCCCCAAACGTGCGGGCATTGAACGCGAAATTGAAATTCTACGAAAATTGGGTTCGCACGGAAATATCGTCCATTTGCAGGATGTTCACGAAAGCGCAACCGACCTCATTTCAATTTTAGAATAGTGGGTTTACTGAAGGAAAAATAAAATTTTTTGTGTGCTTATTTGCCATGCTTTTTCTTCATTTTTTCCTTATTTTTTGCCTTTTTTCCTGCAATTTTTGCATATTACCGACGATATACTACTTTTTATAAATTTCTTCAATTTTTATTCCTCTAAAATTGAAAATTTTTTTGAAAATTTCTTTTTTTTATGCATTTTTTCCTGCAAATTTTGCATTTTTTTGAAGATTTTTTCCCTCAGTTTTTCCACCGAAATTTGCATATTTTTGAGAATTCTTTTTATTTTCATCAATTTTTCTGCAAATTTTGAATTTTTTCAACGTTTTCCCCTTTTTGCTTCATTTTCCTGCATTTCTTCACAAAATTAGCATATATACTCTTAATTTTCATCCTTTTTTGACAATTTCCCACCTTTTTCGTCAATTTTTCTCTTGAAATTTGCATACTTTTCAGAATTTTTTTTATTTCCAACCTTTTTTCTTCTAAATTCGCATATTTTTGACATTTTTTCTTCTTTTTTGTCCATTTTCGTGCTTTTTTTCACCAAATTTGTGTATTTTCCGCTTTTTTTACTTTTTCTTTCAATTTTTTTCAACATTTTGGTCCATTTTTCGGCAAAATTCGCATATTTTTTTACTTTTTCTCAACTTTTGGCATTTTCCCTTCTGAAATAAAGTTTTTGAGAAATTTCTGGTTTCATTTTTATTTATTTTTCTGCAAGGTTTACATTTTTTCGCAACTTTTTTGAAGGAATAAAACGATATGTCGCAAAACTTTGTAAATTTTACTTTAAAAAACTTGTTTTTTTTGCATTTTTCAAAAATTTTCTAGATTTTTTTTGTCAAATTTTTGATGAAAAATTTTATAAATTTCACGAATTTCCCTCATTTTTTTCAAAATTCAGAATCAACAGGTTAGTTAGAATAAAATTGTATTATCATTCTAATGAGTTAAAATTTATTGAAGTATTAATCCGGTTGTAACACTACTACCGCTTCTACGGAATTGTCGAGGCCAGCAGACCTTTCAGTAGCATCATCAGCAGGTTAGTTCGATCCAAACAATAAATTTCGATGCACTATGATCTTGAGTTTTCTCAATTATGTATTTTAAATATAGCGTTTTAAGAAATTTTTCGAGCCCTAACAGTGCTAAAAATTGATTTTTTCTGGGGCTTCGCCCCAGACCCCACCAGGGGGCGCTTAAGCGCGCCACCCTGGACCCCTCAGCCCACTGGTCGGTCGCTGCGTGACCTCCATTTGCTGAGTTTTGAGTAAGTCGAAACATTTTGGTGATTCCCCCTGAAAAAAATTCCTAGTTACGGGCCTGGGTGTACAGCCATGATATAAGGATGAGGAAATTCGAATCAGGTTACTCTGATTGACATGATAGTAACTCAAACTTTGAATTAAAATTTTCCTCTGTACCCCACTCGTAGTTAGTTTAATTTCAAAATGAAGATATACAAAATATTGCTCGTCATGAGTACTACCCATATGCCAAAAAAAATCCAACAGCCAGAAATACAGAACTCTCAAACAGGTGAAATTTCCTCCTCCACTCAAGTCCTGTCACTCAGGTTTTCTGAACCATATCTCGTACAGCTGATAATTTGAAGCTTTCAAATTTTGACAGTAACATCAACATCATATGGGTGAATAAGTGCATATTCTCAATTTGATGCTGACCGAGTGGCAACAGCATGATCTGCAAAATCCCAAGGCAGAGGTTTGATGCAATGCCCTCTACAATGCATTGAGTGCCACCTCATATCACTAAAAATTTACTGATGGAATTCAGCCCCATGCACACCTACAAAGTTTTTTGATATTCCTGGGAGTGTCATTGCCCATTTTTACATGTTTTCTCAAATTTGCGGAAACCATGTTGATTTTAAGGCCTGGGTTTGTATACCTATATTGCTCATTTCAGGGTACCCTCATCTTTGGTACAGTGCACTTTGTTGTAGAAACATAATTAATCTTTCTTAAATGATGGCACTCCCACCCTACGTGCATGTATGATTCCAATCCCATGGTTAGCCCTATGGTAGTCATAGGGGGCTCTTTCCCATAAAATTTTGGAATCGGTGACCCCCATGCTCCAAAAAGTCACCCGACGCTCCAGACTTCAGGGCTCTGATGTATGGTCCTGTGTCCTTATGCATTTCGGCCCTGCCATATACATGTCAACTTATCCTGTTAGGGAACTTTCATGGACGTTGACAGCCCACAAACTCCAGATATAGAGTTGATATCAGCAAAAAACACAAAAATTTTCGATTCAAATTACTTATTTTGAGCAATTCACCTGATTCTTTATCAAGCAATCCAATGCACGAATATGAACCCATGTTGGCTGGTATTGAGAATCGCCAAAATCGACTGCGATCTAAACAATCGTGTACCCGAGTTATACCCAACAGTGTATGTCCTGTTGTAATTTTCAATTTTTGTCTTGACTTCGAAAACAGAAGCCCAATTTTTACTATAACAAAACCTTTTTTATTCAGAATTTACCAGCTCAATGTCGTTTTTTGATTAAAAGGAAGACCAGTATCGCTAAAGGACAACATTTAAAAGAAACCAAAGGTCGAGAATAAGAAAACAATTTATGCCCAGTGGAATAACTGCAGAGTAAAGAAGCTGCTAAACAAGTGCAGCCAACCATTATAAGTTTTGTTGCATTTCTGTTATTCATTTATTATAGTCAATGTATTGAAATTGTTGATTCTCATGTATGGAATAAAGTGTACACATAGCAGTTTACAAGTTTTCGCTGCAAGCTGCATGCAATCTGGAAAATTTTAAGAATCTGGATTTAATTACTCGGTTATTTCAAGTGTGATACTTTGAAAATGATGGTTGTTTTGAAAAATTTGATTTAATTACTCGGTTATTTTAATTGTGATACTTTGAAAATGATAGTCATGTTTTTTACCGAATACAGTAAACCATTAAAAGTCGATAAATTTTTCGACCAATCAAATTGATGACAGATCTCACTCCACAATACTTAGTGGAAAAAATAGTTCCCAGCTACAGTATTCTCTTTGAATACTTCATCGCTTCAGGATAGTGCTACAACTTCACATTTTATGAAGGAAATCACTGCTACTATAACCCCGCTTCAAAATAAAATTTTTTATAAGGCATAAAGATAAAAATACCATCCAATTGTGTGATGCTGTGAAATTTCTTCTATCGACTATACAGTAAGCAACAAACTTCTTTTCCATATCCGAAAATGACAAAGGAGATTCTTCACAAAAAGCTAACTGCAGAAATTTTTTACATTTTCACATCATTTTTATTTCTTCCAAGCGTTTCCAACAACAAAATACATAATATGCATATCAAATATTAATATCGAAAAAAATTATATACGTTGACGATGGATTTTCAACAAAAATCAAATTTATTGCCAAAAAGCTCAACGTTGACTATCGGGATCATGAAAATCGAAAAAGAGCATGTTTAAGACCTGATCATTGCACGCTGAAACTAAGAATTTGAACCAAAAATTTCCACTGAGTTAAATCACATTTGCACGATTCTATTCAAAATTTCATAACATTAGAAGCTTGAAACATGATATCTGAATGATAAATCAAGGCAAGTCCCGAAATTTTGTCATTTTGAAAGTACAACTGAGTTACAGGAAATGATTTTTTTTGCATATAATTTAGCTGAAAAATTAACTAAAATTTTTAACACAACCTCTGACAAATTTGGTTCGACAAAAAATCCTTTTTGATTTTAGAACAACATTTTTTAAAGAATTCACTAATTTTCCCACAAAAATCTCTCTCTATACTATTTGAATAATCAAAACTTAAAAATTCGGCAGACTTAAATATTTCAACACCAGCAATCAAAGAAAAAACAAAATCATCAAAATTTACTAGATTCAAGTCCAAAATATCAAAATTCTTGTTTGACAAATCGAGAAACGAAATTTAAAAACCAAATTAAAAAATTTATAACAGTCAAAGACCAAGAACCTAATCTAAATTAAACTCGAAATTTTAACTGATGATTTAAAAATTCTGTAAAATTTCAAAATTGACTCTGAGCTTTGAAATTTTTATGCTGAATTCAACAAATTCGATTCTCGACCATCCAATTTAAACCCTATAAATTTTAGTATTTAAATTCTAGAATCATGAATCTGGTTCAGATTATAGAAGACTTAGGGTAACACATGCAACAGGGCCCTGAAGTGAAAGGGGGGAAACAGGGAGTTCGTATTGACCATACTGCTGAGGTCCAGCCAGAGCCTGGCACTGTCCATTGGGATCATTTCTTCCAGGATAACCATCTGCCCCCAGCTACTGGTGGAGCACGGTCATGCTGTTCCCTCGAACTCTGCAGGGGCATTGGCTCTCACACAGTACCCACAAAGAGCTTGTCCACTGCCCCTTCCTGACTATTGGACTTTGGGTGCTCGGCCAGGATGGTAGGCCTCACACCAGGACTCCTTCTTCATGGGCCATCGTTACTGTACTGCCCTGAGTATCCCCGTCCTGAGTCTTGCGGTGTCAAGTACCCGGCAGGTTCCCTGATACTCATAGTCTAAAATGGCTCCATTCCTGGAGTGTTAAGGGTGGGAAACCCTTGAGGTGTGGTTAGAGTCCCACTCTACCAGAGAGCTTAGTCAATGCTCTCCTACTGTTACCAGTAGGCCAAGTCTCGGTGCAAGCATCCTCAGTCTTGGGCTTTGGACCTCAGTGGCCTGGGGATAATTAGCGTTTAGTTATTTCTTATCCCCCTATTTGGCCTGAGTTCCCTTCCTTGGTATCATAAGTCATCGGAAGGGACTCTGTTGAGAACAGCTGTGAACATACCTAGAGCCAGGGTATTACACAGTATGTCTCAGAGTGTGATCGTTCCAGATGTCCATAGGTACATCAAGAGTGATCTCACTTGGATCTGAGTTCTGACCAGGGTGCTTTGGGTAACCGGCACATGGTAAACAGTGAGGCATTCTGTTTTCCGTGTTTAGATTGTCCAAGTGTACCGGCACCACTGTCGTAGCTCAGCCTGGTAGCCATTCCAGCCTTCACTTCTTAGCAGTTGTCTGTCAACAAGTGAATGGAAGGTCCTGCACAAGCTTAGAGTCAAGCTTGGCAGGAAACAGGCTTTGGTGCTTGCCCCACTGATTCCTGTGGGGTTTTGCACTTTTCATGCCAATGGTCCGCCTTGGCAGGGCTGGGCCATGTGACACACTCGAGCTTTGGGTTCGATTCGGTGTGGATTTTCAAGTGATATGAGGCTGGATTTGGGGTACTCAGCCGGTGTAGTATTGCGCCAACAAAACGTTTTTCCTCAGATTTGCATAATAATTATGCGGGTCTGGGAAAAAATTTTATTTGGCACAACCACACCGGGCCAAATCATTTCACGATCACTCCATCGCCACCTCCTCGACCGCCTTCTCTGTCGTCGCGGACTTCCTTTTTCGTTTTGGCGAGGCATCTTTGCTCTCCTTCTCGCCTGTCCGCTCGACCTTTTCGAGCCGAGTCGTGAGCGCGGCTATGCTCGCGGCGAACTCTGCATGCTGGGCGGCGAATTCCGCTTTGAGCATAGCCTGCAGCTCAGAGGACTGCCCGTCCTCCGAGCTCGTGCCGGCTTTGTCTTTCGACTTGGCCGGCATGGGCTCTTCGGGTTGCTTGTTCAACCTCTTTTCGGCCCTTGCAATGATGCGGTGAAGGACCGAAGCCCTAAACGCGACTTTTCCGTTCCCCATTCATAGGGGATTCATAAACTCCCCTACGGGCACGGAAAGCACCGGCTCCTTTGGGCTGCCATCAGCCACTTTGTCTTTTCCTAGAAAAAAACAAAGGCTGTAGCTGTAGCAGTCACTTGGGGGTTGATCAGGCCATGGTCTGATCAACACTTACCGGCTTGCGAGCCTTGCTTCTGTTTATGGTGTTTCTGGTCTTTTGGCATATTAATAATAGTTTTATCAGAGGCGGTAATAAAAGTATTATTAGGCTGAAGAAAGAAACAACACTTAGAAGCATGTGAGAAAGGTTCTGGTATACTGGTTGGGCTACCCGACTATACTAGGACTTTTCTCTGTTGATTCAGACTCCTGCAGACTCATAGCCTGCAGCTCAGAGGACTGCCCACCATTCGAGCTCGTGCCGGCTTTGTCCTTGGACTTGGCCGACACGGGCTCTTCTGGCTGCTCTTGTAGTCTCTTTTCAGCTCTCGCAATTATCTTCCATAGGACTGAGGCCCTAAATGAAACCTGACCATTCCCCATATGTAGGGGGTTCATGAACTCCCCTACTGGGACGGTCAGTACTGGTTCCTTTAGACCACTGGCGGCCTCTTTGTCTTCTGCTGGAAAAAACAAACGTTGTAGCTGTAGCAGTCACTTTTGTGGAGGCTGGTCAGGCCGTGGCCTGATCAACTCTTACCGGGCTGGGAGCTGTGCTTCTGTTTCTTGTCTTTCAGCATAATACTGATATTGTTAACAATAATAACAGTATTATTGGGCTGAAGAAAGAAAGAAACATTAGTTAGAAGCATGAGAGAAGGGTCTGGTACACAGGTTGGGCTACCTGACTGTACTGGGACTTTTCTCTGTAGATTCAGACTCCAAGTTTTCTTGTCTAGCCAAGCCCAGTGTTTTGTAAGTGCAGAGGCAGGCACTTACTGAAACTGAGCTCTTTTTGGTCTTGCTGGCTGCACCGCAGAGACGGGCTGTGCAGTTAGCTAGTATACATTTGTACAAGCTGGAGCCCAGCCATATGTGCACAGAGACAGTGCACTGCCTGGGCCTCAGTTCTCACTTCACACAGCAGAGACAGACTGTGTGGGCGAGTAGTACTCATGATACTGACCATTGTTAATACTCCAGGTTCCCCTGTGGGTCTTAGCAATTTGTAACCGCTCAGTCTTTGCAGGCCAAGTGGTTTCCACACCCAGTAGTACAGGGGCAGTACTTCTGGGGTGGCACAGTTTTCCCCCACGTTTCTGGTGGGAGCTCTGCTAAGGTGGAGTGCAGTGGTGATCAGGTTCTTAAGAATTTTCCACTTTCGGGAAGATAACTTTTTGCATTGGGAAAATGACTAAGCATGGGACCATAGCAGAGGTTCTTCTGTCTGAAAAAGTCATTCAATTCATTGCTGCTTGCCCATTTTACTTTGCCTGACTGAAAACATGTTGAATTCACTGAAAAATTAGACTTTTCAGGCAGGAAATAGATATTAAAAATAGTCATTTTCTAACGATATAGAGTATCAAAATCCAAATTTTTTCCGATGCTCTGCACGGCATTAATTACTGATCAATATCCAAGTCCAAAGTAAAATATCTATCACACTTTTTTATGGTTTATACCAGTTTTTTTTGCACTGTGCAAAACTTTTTCTGCTCCTGCAAAATTTTTTTTTCAGATTTTTTGCACCTTGCAAAAAAATATTTAAGTGCGAAAAAAATTTGGTGTTTTCATATAGAAAAGATGCATTCTGGTGCATTCTAGTGGGTGGAAATCTCAAAATTTTTGGGCGCTTCATGCCGGTTATAGATTTAATAAGCATTATTATTTATTCCCTAGCTCAGGTGCAGCTTCTGGCATGTCTACCTTCACTTATCACTTAATCTATTTTCATCATCCTAAAGGTATTATCTCATGTTTCAATTGGTAATCTTCACTATTTTATCTTGATATATAATAAAGATTCACATTTTTTCCTTGACACATTTTTTGAGAAGGATCATTACAGCAAGTCTAAACTGTTTGAAGCGATTCATCCTTTCTTAATGTAAAATCAGTTCAAAAGCTGTATGGAAGTAGTTTTCAGACATTTCTACTCTTCTACCTCATATCATTTTGGCCAAGTTCATGAGAGTTTGCAAATGAATTACTGGTTTTAAAATTTTTCAAATGAAAAATTTCTAGAAAGTATACGAATTTCGAACAGAAAATTCGAATGTAATTCTTGAAATGAATGTACGGAAAATTGATTTTCTAGTGTCACTGAATGTCAATACCCAAAAAATTTTTCCGGTGCTTGGCACCCGAAACATTACTATGATACACATTATTCCCACCTGTGGGTCTGTGGGTGGATGGGTATAATAGATATGCATAAGCATTTATATTAACTTACAAAGTTGTGCTAGACATGGTTCTATTTTAAGCATTATTGAGTGACCCTATATGGTTTTGTATAGTGTAGGTAGTTATCGAGATCTTTTAGTCATGTCTAGGCTGATGGAGTCAGTTGAATATATTACTGAATGAGGCAGACAACGTTGTAAGAATATTGTCATAGTTTTTAATTGATTAGGTACATACTTGATTTGAAAAATCAAGATTTGAGTCCTGGAAAATTCTCAACTCACATGTTTGATTGATTTCAGATTTATAATAGATTATATACAGATTTTATTGACTTCAGATAATATAAATGAGTACTCATGTAGTATTTAATGTATGTGAAAATATCTCTCCCCATCCCCGTCCTGGAAAGAATGGGGAAAACTCGTCTCCATCACCGTCCCCAAAAAAATCTGTCCCTGTATGATCACTACACTATATACCCGATTTGCATAATTAAAATGTAGTTCTGCATAATAATTATGCAAATTTGGTACTTGAAATCAAAGAAAAATGTGCTCTGACTAATGCCCATGTCCTAAGCACATTTAACCAAGTCGACTATGGTGTGCAGAGATGGCACACCAAGCTTTTTTGGCTTGAGCTTGGCGAGTTGGTGTATGCAGAGACAGCATACACCTGGCTGGCACAGCTACTTCCAGTTAGTAAAGCTCACGCATACAGAGACGGTATGCCACAAGCTGCTATGACTGTTTGGGCCACATAAGTTTGTGAGTACAGAGACAGTACTCAGTGAGCTCATATAACTTTTCTGTTTCCCAGGCGAACCTGTGAGACAATGGCTCAGGCTGCAGAGTCGGCCCTTCCTGAGTCTTTACTAGTAGACTTGAGCTGCAGAGAAAGGGAAAGGGCTCTGTTGAGAGACACCTGTGTATATACTCAGAGGTGGGGACACCTGTGTATATACTCAGAGGTAAATTTTTCAAAATTCATGTGAATTCAGGAAAAAATTTGTCTGAAATTTAGGATCAATGTCCAGAATTTTAACTTCAAAATCTATAAGATTTGGGTGTCAGAGTGTAGAATTTTGCTTCCAGATATCATAATTTTGATCTTAAAATCCATATTTTCAGTTCCTGATCCTCATTTTTGAATCTAAAAGAATACAAAATTAACATTTAACACTGCATAATTTTGGTTCTAGATTCTACCAGTCAGATCTAAATTAATTTTGACTAATGCATAAATTTCAAATTCGAAGATTAATATTGCCAATACTCAACTAAAAACATGTATTTTTCAGAATGAAATTTCACAGTTTTTGAAAAATCGGTGCCTGAATTCTACAATTCAACTGCTTATTGAATGAATTTTGTGATCACAAAATTCTGTTTCTCTATACAATTTCTGGATACTTAATAAAAATCCTCCAAGAAAAAAACAAATTCTAAAATTTCATACCAAAGGAAAAATTTGCACTTGAAACGAGCACAACCATTTAAATTAATTTTTGTGAAACTCGTTTTCCAGGAAATTGGGGTATGATTTCGGCAATATTTTTCTCCATGTAGAAATCGGCGATTCAAATTCTTCCGCAAACTAAAAGTAGAAAAAATGAAGCAATTTAAAAAAGTCAAAATTCCAAAATTTCAATCTTGACGACAGAAAAAATTTTTCTTTATATTTCTGACCGAGTTTATGAGGAAAAAATTGTAAAATTTGAACTTGCAAATGTGAAATTTTGTTTTCTTAGAAAAATTTTTCACATATTTGCTTAAAAATCTACTTTTACATCAGAAGCTTGTTGAAGTGGTTTTTAGTAGTTTTTGGGAAATTTCTACTATTTGATTCTAAATTATGTGAGATTATCTGCATGGAAATTCAATCTTGATGCTTGAATTTGGATAAAAAATATGATTTATGTGACAAAAAAATTCTGAAATTTTTGATTCATATTTTCACCATATTCCAATGGAATCATAAGCAAATGGTACAAATATAAAATAGGATCACAAAACTAAATTTTTTTCATGAAATTTGTTTTTAAATCTTTCAAATTTTTAAAAATTCTAGATTTTAGAATTTAGACTCTAAAGATAACAATTTAATTTTTGTCTTTAAATTTTTAATAGTTTCTAAATTTTGCTTGAATAGTTTCTGCAAGTTTTTTTCTATAGAATGTAGAATTTTAGTTCGAAATTCTATAACTTTCACTAATCCCAGGCAAATTTAGTTTTTGATCTGAAAATTGTCATTCTAGATTCTAAAATCTTGACCCAAAATTTTTTTGAAGTTAGTTTCTGGATTACAGAAATAAATTCTAGATCTGTTATGGAAGATTCTAGAATTGAAGATGTCACCCACCATAGCTGTAATTAGTATGGAGGGGTTGGGGACCATGTGTCTAATGGGCTAAAATTGGGCAAAAAATGATGTCTTCCAACTAAATTTTCTGCATTTTTTCGATTTTGTTCATAAATCCTACACCAAGATTTACAATCTAAAAATCTATGTATCGATTTTTTGAAATCTAAATTCCGTAACCAATTTTTCAGGTTGTAAACTGAACTCAGAATAAAATGAAAAGATGAATTCGTAACAAAAAGGAAACAAAAAATAGAAAATGGAAACAGGAATACAAATGACAATAAAAATGTAACAACAAAGAAATCAGAAATGTGAAAAATGAGTGAGAAAAAAACAATCAACAATAGGAAAAAAGGAAAAACAAAAAACAAAATGCAAAACAACAAAAAGAAAGTCGGACAAGAAGCAGAGAAAAACACGCAAAATTCAAAACAAAACAGTAAGAAGCAAAATGATTGAAAAAGTGAATAATGAAAAACACAAGAAAAGATGAATGATGGAAAGAGTAAAAACGAAAATCAAACAGGAAACAAGTAAAACCAAAACATAATAAATAGTACCCCGAAAAAAGAACAATAAAAAATATGAATGCATGGAAGAAAATAAAAACAAAAAGACAATAATGAGAAAAAATCAAACTATGAAGAATAAAACATAGTACAAACAAAATCAAATATACAACAAAAAGCGTTGAAAAGAAAAAGAATAAAATGCGTAAGAAAATACAAAAAAACAGAATCAAAGTATGGATATAGAGTAAGATAAGTATAAAACAAGGAAAATGAAAACAGATAAAATAAACAAATGCACGAAAAACAAAAAACGAAAGATCTAATTTGATTTTTATAAAAAAATTATGCTTACACAATTGACGAAAGCAAAATCCACATGGAAATAGTGACTTATATGCGTCCATAATGGCCAAACGTCACTGCTGGAAAAAACCAGCAATTGGAGGGTGATAAAAATTTTTCTACCCGGTGAAAAGCCTGAAAAATGTGAAATCTTACAATTTTTTGGAAAATTCTGAAATTGAGAAAATTTACTGTAAAAAAATCTTTGGTTGAATATAGTGCATAATTGGAGTTTTTAAACCTGAGGATCCAGGACTCCATAAGAGCATACTGTAATTCAATATGATTGTTAATTGGTGCACAAGTTGGAATTTTATAGACATATGCCTTTGAGGGTCACATTTGAAACTTTTTTCTGGATTTGTTGTGAATTTCTCTAAAATTTTCACCCCAAATTTCCAAAAATTAAAAAAGTAATTTAATGATATTATTTTATTATTACCTTAATTTTTCAGATTATATCTTTGATTGTAAAACCATTTTTAGATAAATTTCCGATGATTCACTTTGTCCATAAAGCTTCACACCGGGTACCCGAATTACCCAGGTATACCCGGGTACAAAATGAAAACCATTACACGGGTACCCGGGTAATTCCGGTACCTGTTTTGAATCAGGTATAATATGTAGACTTGAGAGTAGAGGTGTATGCATAGTTTTTTAGCCTTTTAAGAGCCATGGCTTGTTGGACTGACAAAATGGCTTGTAGAATTTTAGTCCAACAAGCAAAAATGGCTTGTCAGAAGTTTTTCAGTCATGTGTTTGATCATATCAGATACAGAAAAGATGCATTTTGGTGCATTTTAAAAGGTCATAATCTCATAATTTTCCAGCGCTTCGCACCAGTAATAACTTAAATAAGCATTATTATTTGTTTCCTAGCTCAGGCGCTGCTTCTAACATGTCTACCTTCATTTATCATTTAATCTTTAATAGTTTTAATCATCTTAAACGTATTATCTCATGTTTTAATTGGTAATCTTCAATATTTCGTCATGATATTTAATGAAGATTTACATTTTTCCCTTGACACATTTTTTGGGAAAGATCAATACATCAAGTCTGTAAACTTTTTGAAGTGAGTATTCCTTTCGCAATGTAAAATCAATCCAAAAGCTTCATGGAAGTAGTTTTCAGAAAATTCTACTCTTTTTGCTCATATCTATTTGGCCAAGTTCATTAGAGTGTGTGAATAAATTAATGATTTTAAAATTTCTCAACCATGAAATTCCAGAAATTACGACCTTGAACAGAAAATTTGAAACTAATTCTTCAAACAAGTGGTTGGAAAATTAACTTTCCAGTATCGCAGAATGTCAATACCCAAAAAAATTTTCCAGAATTTCAGGCAGGAAAGATTAGTAGCTTTTTTGGGCTCTCACTTGTCATCATGGACAACTTAACCATCGATTTCTCATGTAATTCAAAGTCATTACATTCTTGGATAGTTTGCTGGAAATTTTTTTCCACAATGCTTGTAGATTAGACTTCGATCAAAGTCAAAAATTTCAAATGTTTCCTGAATTTTAATGAATTAACGGCTCTAAAATGTTATTGAATAAATGTTGAATGACATCCCTTTTTTGATTGATTGCAGTGATGCTCAATATATACATTTCTTCAAAAAATAACCTAGCATTGGAATTTATTCACGTATACTGATATTATAAAATTGGCTTGCAAAAATTTGGAATGGCTTGTAAAATTTAAGGTCAACAAGCCACTTGGCTTGTGACTCCTAGGTCAAAAAAAAAAACCCTGGAGGTATGCAAATTTTGCTTTGTCTCGTCAATAATATTGAGCTATCGTGATGTGATGTGTAGTATTTTGCAGCGTAGGTGCATCGATGATGTGTATCAAACATCATCTCTAGCATTATATTCGCAATATACCTACCTATGCAGCCTATTGTATACAACAACATGACCATTGTTTCAACACAAGTGTTGAAAAATATTATGTAGTAGGGACTATGGAGTGTGTGTAATGCCTCATTCTATTTTTACAGTGTATCTGTCTAATATTATATATGTACATTAACATTACAACTCATTTTAACATGCACCCAGGTATACCCGGGTAATTCGGGTACCCAGGTAATGAATAAACGGGTACCCGGGTAGGAAATTTTTGTCGTGTGAAGCTCTATGTGCCTATTTGGGACATTAAAATAATCTGTGAAAAGTTAATTTTTAGATTTTAAAAGATAATAAATGATCACATTTTAATTTTAAAAATTCTTTATTTTTTTAAACTTTTTCTTTACATTAAATGCTTAATTAATAAGTTAATATAAAGTCTAGTGTATTATAAAGTTTTTTGAAATTTTTCAGTTTGTAGGGCTTAAAACCAACTGTAGTTGAACATTATGGGGATCCCCACAGTAAGAAAAACTGCAATGAATTGAATTGTGGAACTATAGTCAACTCAATAGAAATCGATGAGTGCTATTTGAATCATTTTTAAAATTCCAATTTAGTGGAGCATTGAGCGAATTACAATTTTAGAACTAAAAACTGTAAATTAATGTTGCTGAGGTCAAAAAAATTGTAAATAGGCAATTTACACCAAATCTGGCAGTGTAATAAGCCATTCAACTGGGAATGACATGTAGAAGAGGGTTTTTATGTCAAAATGGAGTTAGGTATAAAATCCATTATGAAAATGTGTAAAGTGTCAAAATTGATCAATTTCCTCTTTGCACATATTGTTTTTGATGTCATTTGACAAAGAAAAATGCCAACAACATGAACCTAACCTGGAAAAACATTTTTTTATCACTTGAAAATGTTGCCAACTAATTTTGACTGCCTTTTTTGACAACTGAAATAAGGGTTTCCTTGGTCATATCATTGATGATTTTGTCAGCCACTGGGGGCTACATTAGAATGACTTTGAATTTTCAAATAATCTTGAAATGAAGATCATCATAGCAAAGTTTACGGCTGATGCGGCAGACATATACTATTGCACTGCAGCTGTTATTTGTTCACAATTTTTTTATTTAATAAGATCATGTAAAATTTTGAATTAAAAAATAACTAACCTGAAGTCTCATTAATCAATCAATGAGTCGATAAAACGCCATCAAAAAATAGAGAAAACTAAAATAAAATAAAAAGAGAAATGAAAATTTCGAAAAAAAATTTGAATGAATTTTTTGGAACCATGAATTTAGGCCGTTTTCAGAGAGAAGATTAGACCAAACATCATTGTTCAAACAATGATCACAGTTCAAAATTTTCATCATTTTCAATACAAAGAATGCACATTGAACTTTCTACTTTAGAAAAACTTACTCAAGATCAGGGACGTGATGGATCAAAATTTTTGATTATATCTGATCATGATCGTCTCATGGAAATTCTTCTGCTTCTTGCTTTCATTCCATAGCAAAAAGTGACAGAGGTGATTCTGATCTGAAAAATAACATGCTGCACCAAGATTTAAGGTCATTTATGTCTAGTTACCTTGAAATGTTTTGATCCTGCAAAATTTTTTCTTGTTTTTTTGTTTATTTTCTTGAGAGATTTGTGAGAATTTTCATCCATTCCAAATTCTAGAATCTAGATCTACACTCTGCACTTTTTATTCCAAATTTCGATTTGATTCTGAAAAATTCTCACATAATTATTTAGTTCAGACCCAAGAAGTAAGACTTTTCCCTAAAAGTAGAATCAAAATTCACAACAGTACACTTTCAGGTGAAGACTATAAGCCATGTTCCTTCAGTGTACCACTCAATGATAATCTAAAAATTCTATTCTACAGAATGAAGTTACAGTATACCATAAGGAGGAAATGTGGATCATAGTTTTCTACAAAATTGTCTTAGAGTATTATATTACATAAAAATTGGAAACATAATTTTCCATAGAATGCAATTACTGTAAACTGTCTGATAAAAAACTTTAAACATACTTGTCTCCAGAATAAAGCTACAGTAAACCACTTACAGTGAGACTCATAAAAAATTCAACAACTTACTTTTTGCAAGGGTAGTTATTTGCGACAATTTTTGTCATATTTATAGCTATAAGCAAACAGTTATTAATCGCCTTCGTCAATATCCCATTGGGCTACAAGCAATACTTCTATGGTGCCATCATTGAAATGCTTCATTATCAGCTTGACATTAGCCTGGTCTTTGCAATGCTTGATCAGCCAACCTATCAAATAATCTTTGGTCGCAGTGTTGATCGAGAATTTTTTTGCATTGTACACGAAGTCCAATCGATAGCTGTGCAAAAATGTAGGTTTACTGTAATAGTGTGAAGGTGCAGTACAGGCTTTTTTGATTTGAAAACCAGGAGCCAAATGGCTCCTAGGCCTGAATTTTTAGGAGCTGAATTGAAATTTTGGAAGCCAAAAATTTTTAATTGAAGAATATCAAAAAATAGGCATGTAACACACTATAGAACCTACTGTATAATTGAATTATATAGATATTTAATCAGTTAATGCGAGTTAAAAAAAAATTACTGCTCAATATTTGACTTCCAACCCCCGTTTCCAGTTACAGGCTTCTTTCTACATTTACAATGATCGCTGAGAAATCTTTGTGCAAAGAAAATTTTTATGCAAAATATACAATATTTTGTTTATTTTTGCACAAACCTTCTTCCAAGGTAACACTTGATTTTATTTCCTTCTGACTCAAAAGTATAGGGTTTTGAAAATGCAGATCCTGTTCTTATTGTTCTCTTGTTTTCTGTATATCTTTCTGGCACTATGCAACGAAATTCTTTTTAGATTTTGTCAATTTAAAATGGTAGAAAAAGAATTTAAGGATAACTTTTTACTGTCATAAGTTTGACAAATTCAAATTAAACTTGAAATTTATGAAAATCACCTCCATTATGATCATTTAAATTCTGCTCCATATTTGAAATAATAGTTATAAAAATTGACATTTTGATCTCTTAAAGGCACCAAAATTTATCTTTTCAATGCAAAGCGGACCCTCATATTTTTTCCCTTTGTCGAGAATTTTTCCCCCAGAAAATTTGATTTGTAGAAAAACAGTGTATAGAGTAATTTGAAAAATTATTAGGGTTGTCCCAGGTCCCGGCCCCGGCGCCGGGGCAGCTGCCCCGGCCCCGGGCCGGGGCTAGGGTTGCCCCGGTTCGGGGCAAGACTACAAAAAATTAGAATTTTTGATAGTATAACAAGCTCGATTTACAATAAAATTGAAGTTTAGACTGTGACAAGTAAATATTCAGTAGTTAGTTCAACAGTAAGTTTTCATTATATCCGGAACTGCACTTCAACTTCAATTGATTTTTCCAGAAAAGGTATGATTATATTAGCTATTCATTATTACTGATTTGTCTAAACTTCAGCATACATGTCAAAACATGTTTTCAAATTACCTAAGTAGTGTCAAAGAAGTTAGAGCTGAAGGGAATTGAGATTTGAGCCACAGTCATTCACTATGCAAAAGTGACAAAGAGAATGAGGATGTTGACAAAGTTGTTATTTGGGAAAATAGTGATTTTTAATTTTTCACCACAATTTTGTGATATCTCCAACTTTCTTCTCGAGTTTTGTATTGTTTCTTGACATAGTTGAAAACATAGTTTTTTTAGCATTTTACAAGCCATGGCTTATTGGACTAACAAAATGGCTTGTAGAATTTTTCTCCAACAAGCCAAAATGGCTTGTCAGAATTTTTTGAGTCATGTGTTTGATCATATAGGATACTGAAAAGATGCATTTTGGTGATTTTTAGAAGGTCAAAATCTCAAAAATTTCCGGCGCTACGCGCCGGTTATAATTTAAATAAGCATTATTATTTATTTCCTAGCTCAGGCGCCGCTTCTAACAAGTCTGCCTTCACTTATCATTTAATCTTTAATAGTTTTAATCATCTTAAATGTATTATCTCATGTTTTAATTAGTAATCTTCAATATTTCATCTTGATATTTTTGATTTGATTTTTTGATTCACATTTTTCCCTTGACACATTTTTTGAGAAAGATCAATATGTCAAGTCTGTAAACTTTTTGAAGGGATTATCCATTTCTTAATGTAAAATCAATTCAAAAGCTTCGTGTAAGTAGTTTTCGGAAATTTCTACTCTTCTTACTCATATCTTTTCGGCCAAGTTCATGAGAGTGTGAGAATAAATTAATGGTTTTAAAATTTTTCAAACATAAAATTATAGAAATTATGACTTTTGAACAGAAAATTCGAATCTAATTCTTCAAATAAGTGTTTGGAAAATGGATTTTCCAACATCGCAGAATGTCAATATCCAAAAAATTTTCTGGCGTTTCAGGCAGGAAAGATTAAAAGCTTTTTGAGCTCTCACTTGTCATCATAGACAATTTAACCGCCGATTTCTCATGTAATTCAAAGTCATTATGGTCTTGGATAATTTGCTCAAAAATTTGTTCCACAATGCTTGTAGATTCAACTTCGATCAAACTCAAAAATTTCAAAAGTTTAATGAATTTTGATGAATTGACGGCTCTAAAATGTTATTTAATAAATGCTGAATGACATCTCTTTTCTGATCGATTGCCATGATGCTCAATATATACATTTCTTTAAAAAATAACCTAGCATTGGAATTTATTCACGTATACTGATATTATAAAATTGGCTTGTAAAAATTTGGAATGGCTTGTAAAATTCTAGGTCAACAAGCCACTTGGCTTGTGACTCGTAGGTCAAAAAAAAAACCCTGGTTGAAAAAATCAAGATTTTTCTCGATTCTTTTGTAGTGGTTGAATATTTTACTGTTTTGCAGCAGAAAAATGACAGATATTCCATCTGTTTGGGGAATCTAAACTATCGGGTGCATGCATAATTTTTGTATTAAAGATGTTGAGCAAGATACATTTTCCTGCATTCTAGAATATTGAAATTTGAAAAATTTTTGACAAAAAGATTGAAAGTTGCTGCTCAATTTTTCACAACCTTAATTCTCGTGGTTTCATTGATCTGAAAAGACTGTTTATTATTATGATTACCCTATGCTAAATAAACAGTGATTACGATCGATAGCACCATGCTAAAAAACCATGCAGATGAATTGATACAAGTTCATGTATGCAATGCAGTTTCTTCGGGAAAAGAATGAATTTCCTATGTTTTAGTAATGACAAATTATCTTGAAAAGTTTAATTTTTTTGTCTGCATCAGACCCTATCTAACCTATCAACTAATGCAGTATCATAGCTGACATGAAATAAAAAAGAAAAAAAGAATCACCTTGAAAATTTTTCG